>JALIZF010001135.1:0-60000 GCA_029948255.1 Telmatactis stephensoni
CCCAAGATCGACAAAATGCAAAGGCTATAGCCAATGCAAAATGCGCAAAAATGGCCCCAAATCGACAAAATGCAAAGTCTATAGCTCATGCAAAATGCGCAAAAATTGCCCAAAATCGACAAAATGCAAAGGCTATAGCCAATGCAAAATGGTCAAAAATGGTTAAAAATCGACAAAATGCTAAGGCTATAGCCAATGCAAAATGGGCAAAAATGGCCCAAAATCGACCAAATGCAAAGTCTATAGCCATACAAAATGCGCCAAAAATGGCCCAAAATCGACAAAATGCAAAGTCTATAGCCTATGCAAAGTGCGCAAAAATGGCCCAAAATCGACAAAATTCAAAGGCTATAGTCAATGCAAAATGCTCAAAAATGGCCCAAAATCGACAAAATGCAAAGTGCACAGCCCATGCAAAATGCGCAAAAATGGCCCAAAATCGACAAAATGCAAAGTGCATAGCCCATGCAAAATGCGCAAAAATAGTCCAAAATCGACAAAATGCAAAGGATATAGCCCATGCAAAATGCGATGCGCAAAAATGGTCCAAATTCGGCAAAATGCAAAGAATTTATAGCCCATGCAAAATGCGCAAAAATGGCCCAAAATCGACAAAATGTAAATGCTATAGCCGATGGAAAATGTTGAAAAGTGGCCCAAAATCGAGGCTATGGAAAAAATTCTCTAACAATTCTTAGCTTTCAATTGAAAACTTTTGTTCAAAGTAGTTGGAGTATAGTGTTGTTTACCAGGGTAGTGCACTGTACTTTCAAAATTTGCTTTCACGTGGACGCAAAAAGATTTTAGACCTTAAATCACGTTTAACGTCAAAATAAATCTGCCACTGTTCACGTTTCACGCAAATTAAAGATATAGGGGATCCTGAGCACGCTGGCCAGAGCTAGCCGAATAATATGACTAAGCTAGAATTTCATCTGAGAACGGCAAATGGGAAGTACTGAAAACACAGCGTTTAAACTAGGCCTAACATCTCAGATACCGAGTACAGTAAAATCCAAACTCAGATCACAATTTATAACACAATGATGTAACAATATGTGAAATCCTGAGAATTGTGGCAATTTAGCATGTAATTCACATTTGAGTTAGGCTTTTGCCTATTGATATTTTTTGTTTGTTTGTTTTTATTTGCTTATTTGTTTGTTTATTTGCTTGCTTATTTATTCATTTAGTTAGTTAATTGATTGAGCGATCAGTACTTGTTTATCATTGATGAAAAACAGTAGATTTTCTTGATTTATTGATTCTCAGTATTGATTTTTATTATATGTGTATTTATTTATTTATTCATTCATATATATATATATATATATATATATATATATATATATATATATATATATATATATATATATATATATATATATATATATATATATATATATATATATATATATATATATATATATATAATTTAACTTTAAATAAAGCAAAATTGCTTTCAGAGTGCTCAATAGTTTGAGAACTAGAGCTTAATAATTATTTCTAGACAGACAAATCAACAAAAGATACAAAGAGGCATGTTTATTACTATATAGTTTCGTACCGCACAAAAATTTGTACGGCACTCGTCAGATAAACAGCCTAAAATTACAACGGCTTCTAATTGATATACGATATCATATTACAGATAATTGCGTGACACAGGCGCTATTTAAGTTTTAAAATTACGTAAAAGAAATTTATTCGCGTGTCTGCAGGATGTTATCAGTTCGTTTCTTTTATTAAGTGTTCCTAGTTCAGGTTTATAGATAATGAAGAACTTTTCCCATAGGCATAAATTGCAGCGGTTTGATGAGGGGCTGTATGGTGACGCATGTTTTAGGATTTTCCAGGTTATTTTGTAGGTTTTTTCTTCTTCTTTTAGTTTCCATATGTGTTTACTCAGTTCAGTGCTAGATCGTTTGCTGTAGTTGTTAAAGGAGGCTTTATGGTTTGTAAAACGTGTCTTGAATGTATTTTCAGTCAGTCCTATGTATGTTTGTGGAGGTTCGTTGTCTTCTGTAGTGACAGTGGCTTGATATATAATGGATTGTGCAAGGCAGTTTCCGGTCAGCGGGCAGTCGTCTGGTTTTCTACAATTGCATGACTTGTTAGTATCTTTGTCAGTCTTGTGTAATATGGACTTGTTGTGGCCGTCAATGGATTGTTTGATGTTTGTCATACAACTGTAGCTGATTTTTACTGTGTTGCGGTTGAAAATCTTGTGGAGAACGTGGCCTTTAGGGAATTCATCGTCAAGGAGTTTTAGGAATGTTTGTCCAATATTAGTGGCTACATTTCTACTGAATGGCGGATTATACCAGATGATGTTTCTGTGTCGGTTACGTCTATTAGGGTTAGAAGATTGGTTGTCGGGTGTAGAAGGTGAAAAGGTAAGTTTGTGTTTATATCCACAGTCGTTTAAAGCTTTCTGATACAGGGGGGTTGCAGCGGTAAAAGAACCTTCGTCGTATGAGATTTCAGAAAGGCGTTTGTTGATGGCTTTAGGGATGTTATCTATGATGCATGGTGGGTGATTGGATTTCTTGTGGACATAGAGGGGGACGTTGTTAGGTTTGGTGTACGGCATGTACAAGCCATGTAACAAGCCACAAACGCCTTTCTGAAACTAAAAGAAGAAGAAAAAACCTACAAAATAACCTGGAAAATCCTAAAACATGCGTCACCATACAGCCCCTCATCAAACCGCTGCAATTTATGCCTATGGGAAAAGTTCTTCATTATCTATAAACCTGAACTAGGAACACTTAATAAAAGAAACGAACTGATAACATCCTGCAGACACGCGAATAAATTTCTTTTACGTAATTTTAAAACTTAAATAGCGCCTGTGTCACGCAATTATCTGTAATATGATATCGTATATCAATTAGAAGCCGTTGTAATTTTAGGCTGTTTATCTGACGAGTGCCGTACAAATTTTTGTGCGGTACGAAACTATATAGTAATAAACATGCCTCTTTGTATCTTTTGTTGATTTGTCTGTCTAGAAATAATTATTAAGCTCTAGTTCTCAAACTATTGAGCACTCTGAAAGCAATTTTGCTTTATTTAAAGTTAAATTATATTGAAGCTCCTGTATTGTTGAGCACTCTCTGCATCAATTGTCTTCACCGACATGGAATCAACAAATTTTGAATATTCCACAAAGAATATTCCTCTACCGTCTGAAAAAGATTACAACAGAAAACTAATTGAAAAGACCGAACAACTCTGTAAGAGAATGCGATGGAGGGCGTACTTCTACCTGAATCCTGATATCAAAGGCAGCGAGAAAGAAACTTATGGTTTTAAATCAAATAAATCACCACCTCCAGTACCAGCTCTTCAAAGTTTTGAGAAAAAGCTCCTAAGCATGATTGAGAATGTCAAGTTTAAAAAAGTCAAATGCTGGTTTCAGCATAAATTAGCTACTGACATAAAGAACAACATCAACAAATCAGACGACCTTTTAATTCCTGCTGACAAGACATCCAACTTCTACAAGATGAATACTGCATCATACAACGACCTTCTACAGAAAAACATTACAAAGACATATAAGAAAGTAACGAACAATACTGAGAACTCCATCAAACGTGAATCAAAGAACATTGCTACAAAGCTAAATCTTGACGACAGAATTAATACTACTGCTAAGCGTGAAGCCTTTATAACACTCAAGGACCATAAACCTAACTTTGTAAATAATCCAACGTGCCGTTTGATCAACCCTACCAAATCTGAAATAGGAAAAGTCAGCAAACAAATCCTTGACCGAATCAACCAACAACTCATCAATAAATTCGGTCTTAACCTTTGGAAGAATACTAAGTCTGTCCTACACTGGTTCAACAATATCCAATTATTCATTCATCGCTTTTGATGTTGTTGACTTCTATCCGTCCATAACCCTTGACCTACTAAATGCAGCGTTGGTATTTGCATCTAACCATGTACCGATCACCGATGATGAAATTAAAATAATTCTCCATTCAAAAAAGTCCCTCCTTTACAACTTTGGTGAGCCTTGGGCAAAGAAATCATCTTCTGACCTATTTGATATTACTATGGGGAGCTACGATGGCGCAGAATCTTGTGAGCTAGTGGGTGCATATATTTTGCATAGCATCAAGGAGAAGTATGGCAATAATTTTGGCCTATACAGAGACGATGGCCTAGGAATGATTGACGCATCCCCTCGTGAAATCGAGAACATCAAGAAAGATCTATGCGCCACATTCAACCAACATGGGCTAAAAATAACCATCGAAGCAAACAAAAAGATCGTCAACTTCCTTGATGTTACCCTTAACTTAACAAGTGGTAAATACATGCCGTACACCAAACCTAACAACGTCCCCCTCTATGTCCACAAGAAATCCAATCACCCACCATGCATCATAGATAACATCCCTAAAGCCATCAACAAACGCCTTTCTGAAATCTCATACGACGAAGGTTCTTTTACCGCTGCAACCCCCCTGTATCAGAAAGCTTTAAACGACAGTGGATATAAACACAAACTTACCTTTTCACCTTCTACACCCGACAACCAATCTTCTAACCCTAATAGACGTAACCGACACAGAAACATCATCTGGTATAATCCGCCATTCAGTAGAAATGTAGCCACTAATATTGGACAAACGCTATAACATTCCTAAAACTCCTTGACGATGAATTCCCTAAAGGCCACGTTCTCCACAAGATTTTCAACCGCAACACAGTAAAAATCAGCTACAGTTGTATGACAAACATCAAACAATCCATTGACGGCCACAACAAGTCCATATTACACAAGACTGACAAAGATACTAACAAGTCATGCAATTGTAGAAAACCAGACGACTGCCCGCTGACCGGAAACTGCCTTGCACAATCCATTATATATCAAGCCACTGTCACTACAGAAGACAACGAACCTCCACAAACATACATAGGACTGACTGAAAATACATTCAAGACACGTTTTACAAACCATAAAGCCTCCTTTAACAACTACAGCAAACGATCTAGCACTGAACTGAGTAAACACATATGGAAACTAAAAGAAGAAGAAAAAACCTACAAAATAACCTGGAAAATCCTAAAACATGCGTCACCATACAGCCCCTCATCAAACCGCTGCAATTTATGCCTATGGGAAAAGTTCTTCATTATCTATAAACCTGAACTAGGAACACTTAATAAAAGAAACGAACTGATAACATCCTGCAGACACGCGAATAAATTTCTTTTACGTAATTTTAAAACTTAAATAGCGCCTGTGTCACGCAATTATCTGTAATATGATATCGTATATCAATTAGAAGCCGTTGTAATTTTAGGCTGTTTATCTGACGAGTGCCGTACAAATTTTTGTGCGGTACGAAACTATATAGTAATAAACATGCCTCTTTGTATCTTTTGTTGATTTGTCTGTCTAGAAATAATTATATATATATATATATTTATTTGTTTGAACAATCAGTACCTGTTTATCATGGGGAGGAGAAAAAAAGCCAGAGCATTCGAGATTTGAACCCGGCGCTCATCAGCTCCAAAGTTCAAAGTTATTCAAGCTGCGCCATCGAAGCATGTAAATTTGCACAACAATAGACAGTCATTCACAGGATACAATAGGTTATTTTGTCTTCCAAATCCTTCAGTAGACCAGTTAGCCTAGTGGTAAGGTTCAGTCACTTACGGCCTAGGATCCGACTGTTTCCTCCCTCTTTGACTGCGAAGCTTGCTGAGTTCTACCGGATAGCGCGGAAGGGGCCGAAATCTCCATCCTATACGTAACATGCGATGATTCAGCAATTTGTCTGGATGCATGGTCCGATTTTTTTAGTTTTGCATAAAATTAGCATACTAATTTACTATTAGCAGTGGGTTCGAGACTTGGGTGCGACAATTTTATGTTTTTCTTTTTTCTTTTTCTTTCCTTTTGATTTGATTAGATTTCTTCTTTTTTGATCTTATTTATTTCATTTCTTTGGTTCTATTCCTGATTTATTTATTGCTTCCCTTTTTTATCTCTTAGCCAGTGCACATCTCATGCTATTAATTAATGAATGGACAATAAATACTTTTGTTAGCATTGTAACGTTTTTGATCCCCTTAGTAAAATTATTTTCATAATAAAAATTAAAATAATAAAAAAATTAAATGATAAATATGATAATAAATAGTAATTAATATAATGATTTAGATGAGGTGCATATAAGCATGCAAGGAGGAAGGATGTCTGAAATGAGCTCCCGGAAAACAGTTCAAATTTTGCTGTAAAACACTACAAGTTATCTGAAATTTTTATTTTTAATAGTTTTTAATAGTCCAGAAGAGCAAAATTATGAGTATAGTCAGCCAAGATGAAACTGAAATTACCGAGAATTCTGAAATCGGACTAAGGCGAAAGCGTGGAAGACCACGAAAATCAGTCAATGAAAATCCGTCATTGGAGGCGTTGGACGTGCAATTAGAAACAAGAAAACGTGGTCGACCCAAAGGATCAAAGAACAAGAATCCTAAGAAAAGCTGTACTACAACAGGGAACTTAAATTCATCCAAAAGTGTTTCTATAAATTCACAAGATAATAGTACAAGAAACAGAGATAATTATACAACCGTTCAGCCAGAACTTGCTCCAGATTTGCATACGAATCTTTTTCCGCATCTCCCAGTGGGACAAAACAACAACAAAGACGACGTTCCTGGTTGTCTTCCAAAATACCAGCCAGCTAAAATAACAACAAAAATACAATGGTCTCCAGAAAGAGAAATATACGCCTTCGTGATCGACGAAGCATACAACGAAATAACAACTTGGAGAAAGAACACTTTCCTTGTGCCTTATGGGCAACTTGGCCGTTCCTTTATTGATCAATTTACTGCACACATCAATGATTGGAACAATGCTTCTGAAAAGGAGCATATCGCTTTAAAGGTAGCGATCGTTCTGCTAGCAGTTGCTCTTCAGAAACCAAATGCAAAGTCGAAGACAAAAGACCATAAAGAATGTTTGAAAAGACGGCTAGCGTTGTGGAAAGACGGACACATCGAAGAACTCGTACGGGAAGGGCGTGCAATTCAACATCGTCTCTCAAAAGGTAAAAAACCTGATGCGCCTAACAGAGCAAAGACCTTCGCCAACCTGGTGATGAGTGGACAGATCAACTCTGCTTTACGGTATCTGAGTGATAATAGCAGCGAGGGCGTGCTTCCCTTAACAGATCAAGTTATGGAACAGCTTCACGAGAAACATCCAGCACCCAGCAATGCTAAATTAGGATCACTACTATTTGGCCCAATTGAGGACATTCCACCAGTCATCTTCCAACAAATCGATGCTGAAATGATCAGAGATGCTGCATTGAGAACTAAAGGCTCTGGGGGACCGTCTGGTATAGATGCCCTTGGTTTTAGAAGAATGATTGCCTGCAATTCTTTCAAGAAATCCAGCTCCAATTTATGCGAGGCTCTTGCCGTTTTGACAAGGCGACTCTGCGTAGAGCTCATTGATCCTCATACTATTGAACCAATTGTTGCTTCTAGACTTATCCCCCTCGACAAAGGAAGTGGCGCAGTTCGCCCCATTGGAGTTGGCGAAGTCATACGAAGGATATCTGGGAAGTGCGTGGCTAGAATGCTGAAAGGAGACGTTATCGAAGCCAGCGGATCAATGCAAGTTTGTGCAGGTCACCAATGTGGTAGTGAGGCTGCAGTACATGCTATGCACACTATCTTTGAGGCTGATGAAACTGATGCCGTTCTTCTAATTGACGCAACAAATGCCTTTAACTGTCTTAATAGAGCAGCCGCCTTGCATAATATAAGAGTTGTGTGTCCAACTATCTCCACCTATGCCTTAAATACTTATCGAGAGCCTGCCAGACTGTTCATCACCGGAGGTCAGGAGATAAAGTCAGAAGAAGGGACAACACAGGGTGACCCATTGGCAATGGTTATGTACGCTTTAAGCCTTCAACCTCTTATATCCCATCTCAACATCGAAAGCTCTGCTAAACAGGTTTGGTACGCTGATGACGCCAGTGGCGCAGGGAAGCTAGATGACATCAAGACCTGGTGGCTATGCTTAAATGACATGGGCCCCGATCTTGGATACTATCCGAATGAGAAAAAATGTTGGCTTATTGTAAAACCTGGCAGAGAACAAGCAGCTAAAGATGTTTTTGAAGGTACAAAAATTAATATCACATCTCAAGGACAGAAACACCTTGGAGCAGTAATTGGATCGCGATCGTTTTTGGAGGAGTATCTAACTGGAAAGATGGATGATTGGGTCAGTCAGATAACAACACTTGCTGAGTTTGCATCATCACAACCCCAAGCGTGCTATATAGCGTATACCTATGGTCTTAAACACAAATGGACTTACTATCTTCGAACAATACCAGATATTGAGGAACTATTACAGCCACTAGAGTGCGCAATCACTAATGTATTGTTGCCTGTATTGATAGATCACAATTGTTCTGAGGCCGAAAGAAACCTACTAGCTCTACCTGTGAGGTTGGGAGGCCTTGGTCTTGAAAATCCATGTCAAGCCGCAGCGAAAGAGTATCTATCTTCTAAAAGTGTAACATCACCGCTAGTTCAATGCATTATTACTCAATCGTGCTCTCTTCCGGATCCTGATCAAGTACGAAAACTACAGCAGTCGTCACGCAAGGAAAAGAATGAGGTGTTAACGAGTAAAGCTGAGGTGGTCTACAGCTCTCTTCCATCGATTACACAAAGAGCAATCACACTTGCTAAAGAGAAAGGTGCTTCCAGCTGGCTCACTACAATACCAAATAAAGAGATGGGCTTTGACCTCAACAAAAGAGAGTTTAAAGATGCTCTAAAGCTCAGGTACGATTGGCCCATTAATGACTGTCCATCAACTTGTGTATGCGGCGAGGCCTTTACAGTGGACCACGCGATGATTTGTAAACGCGGAGGGTTTATCATACAACGCCACAATGAGTTAAGAGACCTAGAAGCGGAGCTTCTTGATCTGGTTTGTACAGATGTCCAAATAGAGCCAGTCTTACAAGATATAACTGGAGAAGTTCTCCCTGCCGGAACGAATTTAGCTCGGGACGCACGACTTGACGTACATGCTCGTGGACTATGGGAAAGACAGAAATCTACCTTCGTTGATGTACGCATTTGCCATCCTAACGCCAAATCATATCGTGAGATGACGCCAGATGAAATCTACAACAAGCACGAGACTGAAAAGAAGCGAGCATATGAAAAGCGTGTCCTTGAAGTGGAACAAGCCTCGTTTACTCCATTGGTTTTCACAACTACAGGTGGTATGTCAAAAGAGTGCAAAAGATTCCACTCAAGATTAGCCGAACTAATATCTATGAAAAAAGGAGAGACTTACGCGAATACTATCTCATGGATAAGAACTAAAGTATCTTTTTCAATTTTAAGATCTGCATTATTATGTCTTAGAGGATCCAGATCTCGAAAAAGAACAAAAAACGATATGATAACTGACATTGACTTTGAGGTCGACCTGGCCAACATTAAGTGATTATTTATAGATACATATATATTTATATTTTTATTTTTATATATATATATTTTTTAGTTTTTTTTGCTGTTACCTATAAGTAGATAGTATATAGTATATATATATTAGTTTCCTTGAATAGTTGATTAGTGTTTATAAAATTAACACTATATATAATGATATTGTGCATATGTTTTTTTATAAATTATAAAGACAACGAACATCTACATTACATTTAACACTATATATTATCACAATTTTTTATATGAATTTCTTATTATATGAATATCTTATTATTAATATTTATACATATATGTTTTTTTAAATCATTGATCTGTAAATAGTCTTCCATTGTGAATTTTGTAATAAAGTTTATTCAAATTTTTAAAAAAAATGATTTAGATTAATAATGAAGATTAAACGCTAGTATCCCACTTTTCGGAGTCATCTTGACTCCATTATCAAGGAAGTTTTAATGAACTAATTTGTACATTAATTAATTAATTAATTAATTATTGGCCGGGATGTGTTGCGGTATACAATGCGCATGTCTTTTAGTTTGATGAGATATTTTTATCTATAAAAAATGATAAATAATTTGTTTATAGTGGTAGAGCACATATCTATGCAGCTAAGTGGCAATGCACTATATTCTCACACACTCTACCATTACATTTTAATGCACACAATTCCAAGCTCCGTCACTAGTTCGTTTTTACTAAGGGGATCAAAACCGTTACCATGGTTACCAGAGATTTTGTTTGCGCTACGCCTTGTGAATAACTATTAACGAAAGGTAACAAACAAACAAACATTGGAATAATACATAATAGCATTTAATTAACCTCATATATCTCGACCTTGAATATCTTGAATGAGCTGTTTTGTATATAAAACAAAGTTTTGTTTTTGTATGTTGTGGTTAAAATTTTCTACTGGTTCAATTTTTTTACGGATTGTTTTGTTTCAGTTCAATGATCTAAAACTAACCTAAATACATAACGTATCCACCATAAAACCCCTAACCTAAGTTTAAAACAACCTCCAGATAAATTTAAGCCACAATATAGATACTTTGGGTTTCCTGTTGTGAACAGTTAAAAATTGCTGATGCATGTTGACATCACACTACAATGACTTTGAACAAAGGCTTCGGGTCGAGGCTATCGAGTAAGTTTCTCTAACAATTCTTGTGTGCTTTTGACCAAATAACCTCGAATTGAAACCTTTGTTCAAAGTTGTTGGAGTGGAGTGGAGTGTACCAGGGTAGTGTGGTGTGTGCCAAATTCGAAAGAGGAAGTGTTGTTCTGTTGAGTTTTCTCTCCACAATGGCCAGTAACAACGTAAATTCCTATGGTTACGAATATGAGTTTGTTAACGAAGTACTTGAGGACTACATTTGCGTTATTTGTCATCTAGCCATGAGAAACCCTGTACAGACTCGTTGTGGACATCAATTCTGCGAAAACTGCTTGGAAGAAGCGCTCAGAAGGTAAACTAACGAAACTCGATAACATAAGAGTTTGTAATTTTGACAAAGGACGACTGGTACATAGACCATTTATTGAACTTGTATTTGAAAAACGTCATATCTGTCTTAGAATAATTCAGACGCGCTGCTCCAAATCGATGAAAATTCGGCGTCTAAATTAATTTGGAACTGGTCTGTTTTAGAGTGGCCTACGCACTCCGCACACTGGCCAAAGCTAGCCTCAGAGCTAATAATATGTCTACACTAGAATTTCAACTGAGATCAGCCCATGAAAAGTACAGCGTTTGAACTAGGCCTAATATCTCAGATATTGAGTATAATTCGTATCACTTTTGATACACAATACTCATAACGCGGCTTTAGTCTTAAGATGAAACAAGATGCGAAATCCTGAGAATCGAAGCATTTTAGCACGTAAGGCATATGACATTTGAGTTGGAAATTTGACTATTCATATTCAAACCAGAACTGAAATTGAAACAGAAGCACACGAATTCAATTTTCGTCTCAAATCGACCATTTGTGATGGTCATGCACAAATATTTTATACTATTCAAAACAAGTTAAAGTTGTTAATGATAGCAAAAATATAATTGCATTATTTCCTTTTTTTTCTTTCTTTCTTCTTCTCCTTTTTAAATACTTGGATTTTATGGATTAATAAATTTATTAAGAAGTATTATAGAGAGACTAAATACTTTGATAGTTGATTTTTAAAACTTCTTGGAATTTTACATGGTTTGCTTCAATTGTTATCCTCAGTGTGGGGTTTGATGTTATTACAAGTTTGCCCAATCAGAGGAAAACTATGGATAACTCACCTGGTGACAGTATATTGTCTGTTGCTAGCGGGGCAATTCATGTGAAAGAAAATAAAGGCCTTGTTTTTTACATGGTGCGTGCAATTCATGGTTCTCACTCAGACAATAGCAGGTCAATCATCATTGTAGCAGGTTTTCCCTCTGGAATAAAAATCAATTTTGCCCCACAAACAAATACTCAGTATCTATTTTGTAGACTACTACAAGGATTACGAGGCAATTTTCTTTGTATTTTCACAGCGATCAGAGTTTTATATTCATTTGTTGAGCTTGTGGAACATAGCAACGGTAACTAAGGGGAGTCGGAACCATGAAGTAATATTTGAAACACGAGTGCGAGTGTTTCATCTGGGTTTCAAATAGCCCGGCTATGGCTCGTGCTTTCCCTACGCTCCCTTGCTTGTGTTCTCATCCTCGGGGACCCAGGGCGAAAGGGGAGGGGAAGAACCGGAGGGGGGAGGGGGAGGGGGAAGAAAAGGAAAAGGGGAAAAGGACGCCCTGGGCATTTGACTACCCCAAACCATTTCCAACGGCAAAACTTAATCCTATTAGGGATATCCCACTTAAACAAGGTCATATAACAAAAATATCTAGCACATCTCAATTAACGCTTGGATGCTATGACAGTTTAACATGTTTGTGTGTCAAGTTCTGCACACTGAGATCAGGCAAAATTTGGTATTAAAGTCAAACGTTTCCCGAATCCTGTGGGTAGCTTTGCAAACACATCTTGTTTCTGAATAATTTTCGATACAATCAGCTTCTGTTTCTGTTTAAGGTTTTCACGTGTCCGCTCGCTTTGTTTAAGAGGTGTTGCAATGCGTGCGGTCAACTTGTTTACTTCAAATTTTAGACGAATCGAGCTCAACCGCACAAATGCTTCTGATTGGCCTCATTATAATTAAATTATAATGATGCCAATCAGAGAGAGGATTAATTTTTGCCTTTGGAAATGGTTTGGGGTAGTCAAATGCCCAGGGCGTCCTTTTCCCCTTTTCCTTTCCTTCCCCCTCCCCCTCCCTCCGGTCCTCCCCCTCCCTCCCCATCCCCCTTCGCCCTGGGTCCCCGAGTATGAGATTAACGACGAGGATAAAGTAGACAAAATTCTGTAAATGTATGGATTTGAAAACCCAAGTCTCGATGCATGTTAATCTATTGTTACGTGGTCAGTCATGCGAATTCGGGAAAGGTGCACTGAGCTGATGTTTCCTTAATCTACAGGAATCCAGATATATGTCCATATGACAGAAGACGTATCAGCCCTCAAGATGTAAGTTTGATACAAATAATAACGCTGATATCACTTGAAAGCCGGCTTAAAGGTCCACTTGGATGAGCATCGATGAAAATTCAAAACTTATTATTTCTATTTGAAGATGAATGTAGTTAGATAACTAGCTAAACTCTGCCCAAAAATCTGCATTTCAAGCTCACTATCAAAGAGAAATTTTGATATGAAGTCTAAAAGAACAATAAAGTATAAGTAACATCATTTACTCACAACTTAAATGCCTCGATTTTTTTTAAATTTTGACAATATTTTCTTTATGAATTGTGAAGATGGATACGATGATTTAATGTTCTTGGATGCACTGGGATGTCAACCATTTTGAATTATCTGAAATTATAGCATTTGAAGCACGTGACGTTAATCCAGGAAGTTTGTTTCTAATTTTGCTGCAAATGTGTTAGAGTGAAGTAGAAAAGATATTTACCAAATTGTGTAATTTTAACAACGAAAATATTATGAAAATAGAAAAACGATTTTCTTTGTAGTTTTTGTACATTCAGTAATTCCTAGGGTGATGTCCTTCATTTGCATTTTCAGATTTCAAATGCTTAAGCCTCAGAAAGGAGATGTACATGTCTATATCTAGAAATATTTAATCATAATGACGAATATCAAAACTTCAAATTATTTGTTTTCTTTTTCAAGATATTCCCAAACACATATGCTGAAAGACAAATACTCTCACTTGAGATCAAGTGCCCACACAATGGATGCTGTTGGCAAGGGAAGTTAAGAGACATTGAGGTATCAGTTTTAACTGATTGTTAAATTAATACCCCGTAGTGAGATGGTTCGACATGTACAAGAAGAATGTCAGTAAAGGATAGTTCCATGCCCTCACTGCAACAATACTTATACCTTTTGTTTATTGGAGGTTAGATAAGATTTAATCTGCTTCATATACACCAAGCAGTATTACTCGATTTTGATTCATTAAGATGAGTACAATTAATTGTTGGTATAGTAACAACGCGTGTGCGCTGGTAACCGAAAAGAGTGGGAAACTCGATTGAAAACAAAAAATATGGCGGACGGTCACTTTGATGTTTTCAAATACCGTGATATGTTCCAGAACTAAGACATAAAGCAAAAATCCATAACATGAGAAAATTACTCAAATCTGGATCAATGCATGAAATACTGGGCAGGAGAACACGGTTTCAACCCCAAATTAAAGGATTTTGTCCAAATGAAAATAATGTGTTGGTTGTTTACTTTATAAACACAAATCGTATACGGTTCATTTTTTTTTCAGGGTAATTTCCAACTGGAAGAGACGCATTACTCATATTATTCCATTCAAATGCTTAGAATGTTAAAGTCAAACTTGTAAAAGAACTGTATAGTCATGGGCTAAGTGCTGACATTCATCGTCGAATATCAGTGTGGGATATAGCTTTCGTTGCAAGAGCTTTCCAAAAATCAAGTTCAGTAATACAAAATACTTTTTTAAAGATAGTTTTTTTAAAGATAGTTTTTTTTAAAGATATCTTTTTCCAATTTGCGTTTATACCAGGAACATACCAATCAATGTCCAAAATGCTCTATTAGCTGTCCAAATGGCTGTGAAAAGACCATAAAAAGAGAAGAGGTAAGAGCGGGTACATTATTTATTGGAGAGAGGGCTGGGGGAATTCGCATTAATTTCTTTGAAAGTGTCCAATGTCTCCAAGTGGCTTGCGCACTAATTGAGTGACTCTGTACCCTTACACACACTTCCACTACATTCTAATATTATATGCATACGACTTTCAGCTCACCAGTTCGGAAAAAAAGTTACCCAAACGTTTTCCGATAAATCGCCAAAAGATAAAAAATGCGAATTTGCATATTTCGGGGCGTGTATTCCAAATCACTTCAAGCAAAGTATTTTAATTCTATGTTATCTCCTTTACCTCGCTATATACTTGATTCATAGTATTTTGGTGCCTGGATTTCTTTGCCGGAAATCAAGACATATTTCAGAAAAACTGATTTTAGCCTTATTTTTATATCGTTGCCATGGTGACACAAATTTCACTGAAACTGAGAAAAACCGAAAGCTTGGCTTCAGTTCATCTACTGACAGGAAAATCATTGTGATTAAGAGGAGAATTTTTTTCCATGACGAGCAATAATGGCGAAAAGCGCCAAAAACTAGACTTTCGTGCGAGTTTTAATCCAAATTTTCGTTCTGGATTAACACTCAAATCCTTTTTCAGCTACCGTTTAAAAACTGATGTACCAAGATGAAATACCTGTTTAAAACGGATTTTTGAATTGTACAAAGGCTTTTCCTTAAAGTTGTGTTGGGATTAAGCTTTTTCAAGCTGGATATAAAGAAAACATACAGCAAATGAGCAAATGAAGGTCTAAACCTCATTTTCGATCCAAATTTTCGCTTTGGATTAACACTTTTATTCAATTTTCATCGGTCAAAACTACTTACAAACAACTTAAACTTTCTGACAGAAATGATTTTAGTTTTGTACAACAGCTATTCTTCAACTCAGGAGTTTTTGTCGTTTACTGCTCGAACTTGAAAAAAATCCCCTCTTAAACCAATAAATTTCATTTTTTGAATTGTTTGTAATCTATTCAAAAACGGCTTTGGTGAAAAATTTTGAATTGTGCCTCAATTTTTTTTGCCTTAGTGTGTAGTTTATATTGCCCATATAGTCCCTTGTCTAGAGCTCTCGAGTTCGAGAGATATTTTAGAAAGATTGATTTCATCCATCTATGTTTACTGCTGCTATGGCAACACAAATAGAAGTGAAATAGACAAAACTCAAAACTTTGATTCAAGTCCAATGAGTGGTGTAGAAACCGTTTTGGCTGGTCAAGTGTAAGTTGCTGCTCAGTTCGTGGAGTTAAAAACGGAAGCATGGTCAATAAAAAAACTATATTGAGCCACCTTAAAAAAGGCTTCTGTATTTAAACCTAAAAACTATTGTGAGTGAAAGGGTAGTTTGCTTTAAGAGCAATTTGTTTTTTTTAAAGCCAGCTATCAAAAAGTTGCCAAAAATTGTGTTTTTGGTAGGACCAGAGAATATGTTCCTTTTTCGTTTTCACAAAAGTTACAAAGGTCATTTTCGGCAACTCCAATTTTGTTTAGGAAGTCATTTGTTGTCGATCGTCTGTGTAGCATGCGTTTAAATTGAAAAATAATACGTTTTAGTACAGCGGATCGGAAAGGGAGTTTATAAGCTGTTTTCCAATGGATGCCATAATATAATTTGGTATATTGTATTCTTGGCTTTTGAGGATAACTCTGCCTCAGGTTGACAAGTTTTTTGTACACCATTTTATTGGCTTTTTTTGTTTTGTTTTGTTTTGTTTTGTTTTGTTTTGTTTTGTTTTGTTTTGTTTTGTTTTGTTTTGTTTTGTTTTGTTTTGTTTTGTTTTGTTTTGTTTTGTTTTGTTTTGTTTTGTTTTGTTTTGTTTTGTTTTGTTTTGTTTTGTTTTGTTTTGTTTTGTTTTGTTTTGTTTTGTTTTGTTTTGTTTTGTTTTGTTTTGTTTTGTTTTGTTTTGTTTTGTTTTGTTTTGTTTTGTTTTGTTTTGTTTTGTTTTGTTTTGTTTTGTTTTGTTTTGTTTTGTTTTGTTTTGTTTTGTTTTTTTGTTTTGCTTTGCTTTTTTAGAATTTTCCAGAAACGGGACGTAAGAACTGCCGTCAGTTTTGAAAGAAATTTCGTCTTTTATAGTGTACCTTATTTCCGATATTTTAGCCAATAAGGTGGACGGTTTAGACAGTACCACAATTAACAATTTCAGTCTGCATTTCATACCGTTCAGCACTACACATTTTAGACGGACCATTATTCAACATCTATTATTTAACAATAATTCGCACTTAGAGATAGATATACAATTGACAGATAAAAATGACCTGGATAACGAATGCTTTTCTTAAACCAAGGTTACAAGCCATACATCAGATGAATGTCCACTTGAAATTGTACCTTGCAGTTTTCGGAGTATTGGCTGCAACTTTGAGGTAAGGAGCATGCAAATATTCTTGCACGTGTACTTTTGAAATAGAGGAAACTCGGAAATATTAGTCATTTTCCTTAGTAACGGAAGCACGGACGCAGGCACAAGCGTAAGCACAAGAAAAAGAAGAAAGGAAATATTTTTTTTTCAGTTTGCTTGTGCTTATGCTTGGGTCTAAAACAGATTCTCCAGTAATCGAGCATGTATACAATTTGTCTGCGCATGTCTGTGTTTTGGGCTTGAAATTCATTTGCATATCGAATGCAAGAAATTTTATGTTGACATGGAACATTTGGTTGGCGATCTCGTTCTTCAAAATTATGTTCAACTACCGAAATACTGAGACAACTGAAACATGAGCAGTCTGCCTACCGGTAATGCGCTGTATGTAACTATTTTGTTAGTTGAACATAATTTTGAAGAGCAATATCGCCAACGAAATGTTCCGTGTCAACAAACAATTTCTTGCATTCGATATGAATTAAATTTGAAACCAAAAACACTGACATGCGCAGATGTTTATTAGTTATCAATCTCAATAAAGGCAAGCGTTCGGATATGAGCTAAGAGGGTAAGGGATCTTTTATGACGTTTTGATGTTAATCAAGTAATAATACTCAAGTGTTTGTCCACAGGGCATGGCATTAGGACCATTAGATGTCCTAGCTGACTAGCTAGTTTTGAAAACAAGCACTTCACAACATTCTCCCCCTTCTTAGAGTAGTTGCAATGTTTCCTCATTTGATTTTTTTATGATTCTAAGGTGCATAGAAAAGATTTGAGTGATCACATTGAAAATCACGTCAAACAGCATCTCGACATTGCAGTTGTAAAGGTTGTGGCTCTTCAAAAACAAATTGATGAAATGAAAAAGCAAACGGATGAATTAATAAAAGCAGCCGCCCTTACAAACGAACGCATTCAAAAACAAATGGATGAACTGCAAAAAGCAGCCGCCCTTACCAACGAACGCACTCAAAAACAAATGGATGAACTGCAGAAAGAAGCCGCCCTTACCAACGAACGCACTCAAAAACAAATGGATGATATGATAAAGCAAGTGCAGCAATTGCGGTGCAGTGCAGGTTTCCCTTTCAAGGAAACGTTAGAAAACGTTTTAAAACAGATTCCTCCAAATTCTCCTTTAATGAAAGAAGTGGATGGACGTTATAGCTATGTTTGGGAAATGGAAAACTTTTGGCAACAGCTTAGGAATCCATGGAACCCACATACAAGTGGACCATTCTACTCACACGAACGAGGATATAAACTCAAAGTTAATTATTTTCGTACTTTCTGTTTCCTGCCAGAAATAAGGGTAACTTTTCAACTGGGATTCATCGAAGGGGAGTATGATGACGAATTAGCCTGGCCTTGTCCCTGGAAAAAGTGCAAGTTTACCGTCTTGAGTAACAATCCAAGAACCGATCATTTAATGCAAGAAGAAGACTTTGGGAATTCCGCTAACACTCCTAAGGTGCCATGTGTGTTAACACAGTTTTCATATGTGTTTGGTAAAGAAATATTCAATAGAGACTTTGTCGTCGATGGCTCAGTTTTTAAAAAAATGGAGATAACAGGATAATTTAATATAATTTAATTATCACTTTTCTAACTTTAATGAGCTCACGGGTCAAGCAATGCCAATTGGAAACTGGAAACAAAATGCGATTCATAAATAATAGAAATAGCTGTTCCAAGTTATATAATCTTTACTGAAAATAGCACTAGCACGCCGGGCACAAAGGACCCCAAAATCGGCATGTTAAATGTGCCATTTTTGCCCTAACCTTTGTATCTTCAACAATATTTGATCATTTGCAATGAACTTTTCAGTGATGGCTAACTATAAGTGGCGATTTATTTTGCCATGTTTAAAAGTTACCATTGACGTGATTTTGACGTCATAGCGAATTGTTACATTTTTCGAGAACATCCAGATTACTTCAAGAGATTCTCAAAACTACATAGTTTGATAGCGAATGCCATTCTCTAAAATTTGGTGCAATTTTTATCTCGATCCGACATTTCGTTGTCAAGTTATAAGGGATTTTTGTTTTACGATGACGTCATAAAAGTGACGTCACTAATAACCATTAAAAGCCATTAGAAGCCATTGGAAACGGCAAGTGATGATGCAACGAACATGTATTACTATTATGAAGTGTTTCTACGTAACTAAGTTAAAACTTTTGGTCATCGAGCTTTATTAGGGATATTTCAAATTATCGGTGACGTCATTATGACGTTAGAGGATTTTGCTATATATTCTTATTAATGTTTCTAATACTTATCTTCAAAAAATCAAAAATCTAAAAACATACGATTTTGAGGACTTCGAAGCTCTTTTACTATGTGAAGTATAAGAACAACCGAACTTCAAACAAAAAAGTTGAATGAAGAAGAAATAATTGTCTAATAGTCATATAATTATATGGGAAATAGTAAAGGAAATTAATGAAAATTTCTTCTTCATTCAACTTTTTTGTTTGAAGGTCGGTTGTTCTTATACTTCGCTTAGTGAAAGAGCTTCGAAGTCCTCAAAATCGTATGTTTTTAGATTTTTGATTTTTTGAAGATAAGTATTAGAAACATCAATAAGAATATATAGCAAAATCCTCTAACGTCATAATGACGTCACCGATAATTTGAAATATCCCTAATAAAGCTCGATGACCAAAAGTTTTAACTTAGTTACGTAGAAACACTTCATAATAGTAATACATGTTCGTTGCATCATCACTTGCCGTTTCCAATGGCTTCTAATGGCTTTTAATGGTTATTAGTGACGTCACTTTTATGACGTCATCGTAAAACAAAAATCCCTTATAACTTGACAACGAAATGTCGGATCGAGATAAAAATTGCACCAAATTTTAGAGAATGGCATTCGCTATCAAACTATGTAGTTTTGAGAATCTCTTGAAGTAATCTGGATGTTCTCGAAAAATGTAACAATTCGCTATGACGTCAAAATCACGTCAATGGTAACTTTTAAACATGGCAAAATAAATCGCCACTTATAGTTAGCCATCACTGAAAAGTTCATTGCAAATGATCAAATATTGTTGAAGATACAAAGGTTAGGGCAAAAATGGCACATTTAACATGCCGATTTTGGGGTCCTTTGTGCCCGGCGTGTAGTAATAGTTGACTCGACTTAATGTATGGCATTTTATAAGTACATGAAGATTTTGTGATATCCAGTTTTTGTGATGTTAACTTGTGGACTGTAAATCCATTAGTTACTTGATCTCGTTCTTCTTTGATTTTACCGAAACGTTTAGAAAATTATTTTGCCAAAAAAAATCCGACTATTTCTATCAAAAGTACAAAAATTTTGCCAAATTGCTAGCTAAGTTTAGGTTATATAACATGATTTGTAGTAATATTTGGCTCAAATACATGACGTACCATCTCCCATGAGTGATGTTTCAAAATAGTTACACGACACGTATGCATGAGAGTGAATGTTTGAGCAATTTTCAAATATCACATTTGCTGTAAATAAAATAAAATGCCACCAGGCACCATATGATTTCTCAAACATTATGATTAAAAATGTGCACAATACTATCTGAGTAAATGCTGCTACTCCAAGATGTAAGCTATATTATTATATGTTTGATGAATGGGCTCCTGGTTTGATAGATGGTTTTTCCTAATATGTTGTTGTAACTCTTGATTTGTGGTCAGGCCTTTTCCACCCCAATAGTGAGTAAATTTAGTATAGAATAAAAACACATTGTGATTTGTTTATCGTTTTTATTTACGATACTTTTAACTGTTTTCTTCAGTATGCATCAGACGCAACTCAGTCTGAAAGAGTAAAATAAAGGAAGTAAAAAGTAAAGCAGACTTCATAATGAATCGATGAATTTAGTATGCAAAAAAGAAATTAAAGAAACGAACCCCGTTGCTATCCAAAGAGACAATGCAAACAATTGCATGGATGTTAATATGCGTGGTACAACTGGTAGGTTTCTTTCTTTCTTTCTTTCTTTCTTTCTTTCTTTCTTTCTTTCTTTCTTTCTTTCTTTCTTTCTTTCTTTCTTTCTTTCTTTCTTTCTTTCTTTCTTTCTTTCTTTCTTTCTTTCTTTCTTTCTTTCTTTCTTTCTTTCTTTCTTTCTTTCTTTCTTTCTTTCCTTTTTTTCTTTATTCTTTCTTTTTTTCTTTCTTTGTTTTCTTTTTTATTCTTTTCTGGCGCATAAATTCAACTATCGACTTTTATCTCCCAGAAGAAACAGAAAAGAGCACCTAGAAGCTTTTATCCACACCCTTATTCTTGGTCCCTTTGTAAAGATGTTAAGGCAGACTAAAAGACGAGCTCAATTTTATTATATTGCCAGAATAGATCCGTCTTGAGACAAGACGCTCTTCTGATCGTTCAATCGGCAAACTTTCAACCCTCTTCGTCTGAGCATGCGCTCTAAATACCTATCTGTATTTCGTGGTGTAACATCACGCACAGAAAAAAACAAAAGGTAATTTATAATTAGGTTTGCCTGCCGAGTGAAAATCTATCACTAACTGGTTTTCTCAACCTGCATGTCTCGTTCAAAGCCGTCCCGACCTTAAATGAAACATAGCTTTATAGCTCCACCTGATAAATAAAGGCCCATTTACATGATCAAATGTTCTATGACTTGCAATTTGTAATGGCCAATTTTCTATGGCAAATGGACGTGCCCGTATAAAGGGGCGAGTACATTCTTTTTGACAGTTTTTTTCGTTATGTGACAGCAGTGGTTTTTGGACAGCGGGCTACAGAGATCAGAGGGACCAGAGGGACTAGAGGTAGCCAAAGAATGAACAATGTACTTACCTTACAGAAAAGAACTGGATGTTTCTAGGACAGTGTGTTACTAACACTGCCTACATGTTTTTCTACAGGTTTGCTTGACGTTGTTAAGGCCACATAGGAGACCCATCAAAGGGCAAAGCTTATTGCGATCCCTGCACACTGAATCAAGAAACAAAAGTTATTTTTGTTGTGGAGTTGGTTGTGGAGTTAGTTGTGGAGTGGGTATTTTCTGACGTTTTCAAGAAAAAATGGAGAATCACTAAAATTATGTTTTCCTACATTGAATATTTTCTTACATTGAATAAATATATAGGTATCATTTACCGGTACAAAGTAGACTAACTCTTTGATATTGCTAATCTGTGGCATATTCTGTGGCATCAAAGTCAATTAAATAACACTTAATAAATGTGGTCATGGTTTGCTGTTCTTCTGCTCAGTGTTTTGTTGTTGTTGTTGTTGTTGTTTTGCTGTGACACATCACATCATCGATATACTCTATGACAATTCCCTACTTCCAAATACCCATAATGCTTTGCGCCTTGGATTTTTTCGGTACAAGAAAACTTTTTAATTGAAAACAAACTACACTGGATATGTACTTAGACTCGTTTTGAGCTCTAGCTTTGTCAATTTGTAGACATCTTTATCAGATTTATGAGCTGTTTCGGCATCGACGCCATTTTCTTTGCCCCCTTAACAAAATGTCTTCTGAAAATTGTTAGTTTAGTTGCAAATTTTAGAAAAACGTCTCAGTTCTCACCTGGTGGTGGACGATGAGTGGGTGGAGGAGGAGGAGGAAAAGTACCACCATCACCACCGCCACCACTGCATTCTCCTCTGTACATCAGATTCATCTGTTGAGCATCAATGGCGCTTAAGCCGCTTCGCTGTCCAAGCTTCACCTAAGAACGCGATTGATGCTCTGTTAGTATTATTTAGTTAAATTTGCTGACATTTTATAATGATATCAGTATCGTGTAATCAGTTTATGAGTTAAAATCAAGCATCTACTTACACCTGATTTTTTGGCTGTGATGGTTGGTCTACCGTTCTTGCTAAACGCACGTGACCCATAGTGCATGACGGAGCTATAGTCATACGGGGTATTCAGAGAATCAATGGTGTTTCTGCCATACTTGTTGAAGTTGAATTTCATATCTACAATTCAAAATGAGAAAACGTAACATATCATACCGAAATGGTTATGAAAGGGTTTGTTGCCATGTAGATAAGTCAACCGAGTTGGCAAACAGAGCTACAGAGAGAGAGATGGAAAGCAGATAGACAGAAGAAGATGAAAGAAGAAAAGCAGGAAGGAAGAAGGGCGAGAGGGAAGGAGGAAGGAAGGAAGGTTGAAAGGAGAAAGGAGGAAAGGAACTGAAGAAGGAAGGAACGGAGAAAGGAAGAAAGGAAGGACGAAAGGAAGGAAGGAAGGAAGGAAAGAGAGAGGGAGGGTAGGAGGGACGGACGGATAGGGGGAAGGAAGGAAGGATGAAAGGAAGGAAGGAAGAGGGATAAAAGGGTAAAAATGGTGAAAAAGGGTTGCACACAACTAGAAAGATATTCATTGACACGATCTAATTTATAGATTTGAAACATTGATATAATAATTGCTTACTAGAAACAATGTTGCCCCAGTGAATGGTGACGTAACTGTCACGATCAGGTCGAGATTGTTCATGATAGAAACCAAGAGCATGACCTTCAGAAATAAAGATTATTACTATTGAATATAAATGATGACGATTGAAGAACAATGGATGCATTAATGTCTAAGAAACGAGAAACAGAAGGGCATTTATTCTTGTTATTTTATTATTTTACCGATTTCATGTGCCACAATTCCTCTGTGCCAGCAGCCTGAAGCAAGGGTAATTGGTTGACTACGTCCAGTTCGACCAACATACGAGGAACACCTTATGGACAGATGAACTGATCAATTGGATGTTAATTCTTAGAGATCAATGTTGACAACTTAAACTGCAAGTTAGCTGTCTAGGCGAAACAAAGGCAGAGGGCATACGGAGAAGTGCAAAGGCTTTTCTGAGCTTGAAATCTTTAAAAAAGGACATTTAGGAAAACAAATCTCACAGAATCGAAGGCTAATATTTTTCATCTGTTTCTAAAAAAGTGACAATCAAGAACTTATAATTTGACGATAATGATGATATAGATTTTCAACTCTTACTTTTAATGGTCAGAAGAGGGATACATATTATTTCAGGATGCTTCCCTAGTATAAATTCCTTCTCTTATCAATTACGTAAGCCTTCCACTTGTTCTTTTAATAATTAAATAAGCTTTAAACTTTACCCTCCTCCGGAACGGAAGTACGCATATGCCCTCTCGTTGGTTCTCAACTTAAATCGAATACAAGTCTTGGACGTCCATTCATTCATTCCATCTCTGATGGCTTTCATAGCACGAGAGTTGCGAGCTGAAAATGGTTAAAAAACTATAGTTTTGAACCAATACGTGGTAGCAGAAGTAGGACTTGAAACTGAAAAATATCACTAATTGGGATTAAAGATTCACTATATTTTGAATTGATGGAATCGTTTGAGTGTTTCTTTTGAACTCTTGTTGTTAGCTAAAGCATTTTCCGTTCGAAAAACATGATTCTGGTGATTACTTGAAGTAATAATACATGTAACTTGACTGACACCTAAGCAACGACTTCATCATGTCCCGATTCCTTAAACTGATACTTGAAGGTGGAACAAGGGATAAATTCCTCCCCACTCCCCTCCCACTTCAATTCTAAGCACACTAAATCACAAACAAAAACAACTCAATTTGTGAATTTGCTGCTTACCTAAAGACTTATCAATTGTATAAACAAGTACTCCACCAGGCCATCTTTTATTTCTGATAGATCCACGACCAAGTGGTTGATCTACATCACCACCACTGAGAGCAGCAGCTTTTTGTTCAGGGGTAAGAATCATGTCTCCCTCAAAGACATTAGGATCATCGCTTTCCTCTGAAACATAACGTAACGTAATTATAATTCCGTCTAAATTCTTGAATTAAACAGTGGAATTTTTGGATACTCGTCTTCTTGTTATGCCAGGATGATTTGAAACTCCGATCGATATTATGTTAAGAGTGGATTGCTCAGTGTTTGCTTTGTTACAACCATTAATATGATAAAGTTGTTAAACCCTTACTTATAAGATACTTCTTGAATTTTTTTCTGCTGATCCACGTAAGCTCTAATTACTCAAGTAAATAAACATGACGGTGAAGCTACTTTATATATTTCGCTGGTCAACTTCGAAAATTACTAACTTGTAAAGCGAACAATAAACTCTTTATCTCCGTCATTCATCAGTGCTTAACCGATATTGAAGCTAATCAAAGCTACACGTATTTGAAAAAAAATTGAAAGAAATGTGAAATGTACTTTTTAGGACTGAATCAGGTTTGAAAGCAGGCAATAACCACTGCTAAGGCCCTTATTACATAAACCGGGCTGGCCCGGTTAAGCGGGCCGACTCTTTTTGCCCTGTGGCCCCTAGAGAAAAGAAAACAAAAGAAGTCAACCCGCTTAACAGGGCCAGCCCGGTTTATATCATCAGGCCCTAAGTCACACTTGCATCTCATTGGTACAACGTTCAAATGTACACAGTCATATTACACAGTAGTTACCTTCAGGACCCAAGGCAGCAATTGCTCCTAAAAGAGCAAGAAATGTAAAGCACTTGAGCATCATTGTGGAAGAACAGTATAGTTCAAATGTTAACAAAACAAGTTATTTATACATCATCGAACTGTACAGGTCGTTCAGCTGGGTACATTTGGGTGCCCTGTGTTATTTCACCTGTATTTGGAGGTGAAAAGCCTGACTATAAACATAGAAATCAACCCCCACCCCAACCGGTACTCCCCTCTCGTGTCTTGAGGTTTGTTTTGCGGATCATGCGTAGAAACTGATGGTTTTCAGATAGTATTGAGTTAGTGCTCATTAACTTAGTGAAAAGAAAAATTGCTAGTAATTTGCTTTAAATGTAGTATCCGTTATGATTCTGACTCCTTTAGGTAATGGTCCGAGTAGGAGGTAGGCAACTTTCTATTGTTCTCCACCAATTTCAACTCCCCTACATATTAAAAGAATGTATTGGTGCATGTATTGGTAACAATTAAAACTTACCTATACCTCCTACTCGGACCATTACCTAAAGGAGTCAGAATCATACGGATATTGGTATTGGTATTTGGTATTAGTTTTAGATTAGCTAAAGTTTTTTTTTGTAAAATTGTAAGTTATGATATGTACTTTATCATGCCAATTAAAGACTTTGTTATTATTATTATGTATTGGTGTTCAGACTGATGATGTATAGTATAGTAAACCTTGGATAGCACATTTTTTTAAACAAAACGTGCAAAAACCCTGTTTTGTTTTATCTCGTCCAATCTTAACCACACAAAATAGCCAAAAGACGCTTCTAACTTGCCATGTTCCACACATAGAATTTTTTCCTCAGTAAACTCAGTAAACTTAATAAACCTTAGGAAATCAAGAAATAAACTCAATAAACCTTAGGAAATCTTTCATATGAAGAAAGTATCAGATATTAAAGAAAAAAGAAAAAAAATGCGCAAACGTTTTAAGTTCTGGCAGATTTTCGTGTCATGCATATGATCATGCTTTAACCAATGAAATGAATGGTCTAAACAATATATATCACGATTAACACCTTTCTGCATTCTTGTCGTTTAAAGGGGTACTTGGATGAGAATCAATTAAATTTGGAAATGACTTGAATCTTAGTAAAACCTATCTGTACGACTTCCAATAATCACCAAAAGCAACATTTTCTTTACATTCAAACGAGACGAATAGAAATTATCAAATATTTTAGCATTTAAGTTGTGAGAAAATGACGTAATTTATACTCAACCTTATTGTTCTTTTAGTCTTAATATCAAAATTTCTCTTTGAAAATGAGCTTGAAATGCAGATTTTTGGGCAGAGGGTGAACTGTTATTTAACTACATTCACCTTCAGATAGAAATAATTTTCAATTTTTATCGACAGTTTCATCCAAGTGGACCTGTAATTGTCTACTTCTTTTACTCGGACCATACTTGTTTCGTAGGGCACAAGGCAAACCGTACATTTATGGCACAGGAAGTTTATTCGGTGTGGTTGCTCTTGTAATACACGTCTTGCATTAATACACCTTTTTTAACAAGCGTTGTCGCATTTTAAACAAGAGAGTGCGATATACGAAAAAAAAAGCGTGGAAATTCCCACATTTAATTTTGTAATTAGTTCTAAAGAAACAAGTCTGATTTTAAACATTACCAACATAAAGCATTTCTTTCGATTTTCATTTAACGCTTGTCGCTTTGGACCGTGTCATGCCGCAAAGTTTTTTGAAATAACGGTATATTCCATTTGCTACATGCATAGGCGAAAAAACGATAAGCCGTTCTGACTATTATTACTACTGTATTACAAAGTCTTGCTTATACTTGACGCATGCACATCAGAAGGCATATTGCCCCAGATGTGCTCCAGCCTGTCCTCTCTCAGGCTGGAGGTATATTAAAGATGTAGGGATTTCATAAGTTAAAGTTCCAAGTTAAAGATTTCATGAAACGCTTCTGTGCACTTTAATACAAATGAATGTGTACCGATAGAGTTGTTGATGACAGAGTACGGCAAGGAAAACTGTAATTCAAGTACTGTGTACTTGAAAACTTTTCTCTGTGAAACTATTTAGAAGGAGTACCATTTTATTTGAAACTATATATATAAAAGGAAAAAAGGGGAGCTGAGAGGATCCTGCAATCATTGATATCTAAGGTTTCAGATTGTGGCCGCCTAATCTTACATAATTCAGTTTAACTCGAAATAGTTATTTACTGAATCTTGTCAAACTGTACACCTTGTACACTTGACCAAACAATGGAGGTTGGAACCATCCAGCTGAAATGTTCTTTCTGAACAACATTTGGATCCTTAGATATTCACATGTACTTTGTTTGTTCAACTGATGTTTACCGTTTGGAAAATGGTGTCCAGATACATTTACCTTCAGTGAAACAGACAGTTTAAAATTTTATATCGAAAATGAAAAAGCTCTACACACATGCATTTAACTTTATTTAGTTACGCTGCCACTAAAACGCAATAAAAGCTGATTTCCATGTGGGCCTAATATTATACGTACACTACATTTGATCACAACGATAAAACATGAACAGAATAACTCAGTGTCAGGGACAAACGGAGAATTCACATTTGGCTCGTGTAGCCTCATCTGTAGGCTGTTCCATCACGTAGCACCACTATAACTAAAGCTTCGCTTGAGAAAGTACTAGTTCTCAGTTGCTAGTAACAGTTTCAGCGCCTTGAAGTTTCGTCAGTTAGACTTAACGATTCAGTTTTTGTGACAATACGCATTGATTTCGAACTTTTTCGAATTACGCTTCAAAAAGACTTGAAACTTTCATTCATCTATTGTATTTATCAAGTCCAACCTCAACTTGAAATCATATTGTTCGTGTGAATTCAATTAAGCAGATTAGTGATAGGAAAAGATCTGTGTAAAAGCCTCCAACAATTTCCAACATTGTTGCTGGCAGATGAACTTCAAACATTGAACGCTCCACCATCTTTGATGCGTTTGAACACCTTTTAGATGTTATAGTTGTTGGCATTTGCTGGACAAAGATTTACTGTTGGATGTTGCTGGGAGCGTTTGCCTAGGGTTTGTGTGAGAAAGATGTAGCAAGATCTTGGTTTTCAGTCGCCTCCGGCCTCAATCAATGTTAATGATCCTTGTAATAAGAAGTAAGAGTCTCAGAAAAATATTCTGGTGACAATTTCAGAAAGTGCTCTTCAAAAACATCTATTTTCGTCTTAATTGTCAATTCGAAATAAGATTGCAGAAGGACAAAAATAACATTATTCCTTAAGCTATATAAAACCGGGCAACAAGCTTCGATAAAGAAAATGCTGAAGTCTTGGGCTCGAAGTAAAAAGGCAGCTGGTCATAAGGCGTCGCGCTTGTAAATTGAGCACAGAATGTTAGAATTATGAACGCATTTCATTATAAAAATAAGCTAGCACTAAATACAACTGATCCTATAAACATCTCCATTATGGAAATAATGTCTTTCATGACAGATAGAAACATTTTCAATAAGCATGAGAGATGTAGATGATAATAGCTATGTAATCAAGAGCAACTGAAGACAAACGAGGTTAATTGAAAGAATTATAATTCATTTGTTTCTGTCAATTTGCAAGCGGAAACTTAGAATATATTGATACACTTAGTGCTCACACACGCGCAGGCTTAGTTCTTAAGTTCACACGTGAAATGACGAAAAAATGTGAAGGATTTATGAAATTTCCTACAGATTTTATTACAGTAACCTCTGATTAGAAACAACAGGAAGACATGAGTAAATGCACCAACAGTGTTGACCAACAACTTCCACTCAATGTTGGCTGCAACAGGTAGGATGCATTTGAACACCGCTTTGACCCAGCTACGTCCAACATTTCTTTTGTTCTGTCACCAATGCGTAATACAACAAAGTTCGGTGCATTTGAACAGCTAATCAACAAATGCCCACAATGTTGGAAATTGTTGGTAACGTTTGCATAGGCATTAAAGGAATTTTTTTATTTAGAAACCTAGATCAACCTAGAAGGAGAGTAAGTACCTTAGTTTACTTAGCTGAACAGACATTTTTGAGTCTTAAAGACTATAAAACTAGTGCACTCTCTCGAGGAAACTCTAAATCACTTGGCTTTTCAAGATGATCTTCAAGTGCATTTTACTGGTTACTCTTGTGGGAGGCATCGCCTCTACGAATCCTGAAGGTATGTATGTCTTCACAAACTTTTTGTGTATTTTAACTGAAATTTTGGGCACCCTCAAATCAGATTATTGGCAGTTATGCTTATAATTAAGGTGTTAAAAAGCGATTGGAAATCGAAGCAATAGACAACACTTAGCTGTAGAATTGTTTAAATTGGTATTCAATAATGGTATATTCGCGTTATAAAGTCTAAAGAAAGTAACCTACCATTCTGAAGTTTCGTTTTTTGTTTCTACTACAAGGTAGTTAAATAATCTTAGTGGCAGAATTCTTCTTGATCAACTGATAAACGTTTTATAGCCTTTCTCGCTTCTCCTTCACTTCTTCTTAAATTTGTCTCCAACTCGTAAAGCCCTTGAAGCCTTTTTCCCCTATTAAAAAGGTACCAGCCAAATTACGTTTATTTAAATACGATACATTGTAGCAATGAATACTGATGTGGTCGTGGAATCCAATCCTTATCTGCGGTATTTAATATTTGCTAGTGGAAAAATATCACCCTAAAATGTACCAGCTTAGTCTCTGGTAGTTCAATAAATTCGAAAGATCCTAAAAGGTACGACTGACGAGTACCCCAGCCCTCTTATAAATAGGAGTCTCCCCCAACCGGAACGTCAGCGTTGCCGGAGTTTTAATATAATGGTCACGTGCACGCAAATTAACCAATCAGAGCGCGCGTTATATTGCAGCTATTCATTAAATGATTTAATTAACATCCACGTGACGCTAATTAAACATTGTAATTATCTTTTCAGAGGAAAGCAATGACCCAGACGTTTTTGAAGGTGACATGATTCTTACCCCTGAACAAAGAGTTGCAATTGAAGGTGGACGAGCATCCACTACTAGTAGAAAATGGCCTGGGGGAGTTATGTACTATACAATCGACTCAAGTCTTGGTAAAAATTGAATAATGAATAGCTAGAATAATTACGTAATACGTAAGCGCTATTTTATGTGCGACAGAGACACCGCTACATCGGTGAATACCTAACAATTGTGACCATACGATGATGACAAAAGCGAATAAGATGAAATGCAAGGAAAAATATCTAAAATTTGTTCAGTTTGTGTAGAAAAACCTCCGAACAACAATTTTACACAATCACAATGACAATTACACAGTTAATCTCTCTGCAAAAGATCATAAATTCGGAGAGGTAAAATTGACCTGTATAAATACACATGAGAACTAGCGTGCAGGCTGGCTGACAGACTGCTTACTGACTGCACGACTGATTACTGACTACCTCACTCATTTACTGACTTACTGAGCAACTTACTGGCTGAGTGACTTTTCTAATTGGTTGGTTGATTAATTGATTGTTAATTGATTAGCTCATGCCAAGTCTGTCATTCAAAGTGGGATGAATCTATGGTCTGGCAGAACCTGCATAAAATTTATACAAAGAACCACTCAATCTGCCTATGCAAGATTCAAAGGTGGACAAGGGTGAGTTCAAACTGAATAAAATAAATAAAATAAATGTCCAAATAAAAAGTGTCCAATGCCTTCTACTGCTTTATCATTAATTTCGAGTACACTATATACTCTCACACCCTACCACTATACCGACATTCTAATATTCTGTGCACAACTATAGAACACACAAGAACCATGCAATGCTCGTCAGATTGTCATTTCACTTCATCTAAATTCTAAATACATCCATATCCTCACATAAAATAATATCAATGTAAAAAAAGAATAAATAATTCAATATATAATTAATTTATATATTAATAATTAATATATAATTAATGTAAATGTAAAAACCACGAGTTGCAAATTCAAATATATCATTCATATTTTAGCTGTTCGTCCTATGTTGGCCGATCGGGTGGTGCTCAGCCAATTACTCTTGGCCGTGGCTGCTTGCATGCTGGAATTGTGGCTCACGAGATTGGTATGCTTCTAGATTATATATTAACTCTCAGTAATTTGAACTCGAGCTTTTGAATGACATTACCCTTATCAACTTACAATTATTATCTTCATTCATCTCCTCGGTGCGTCCCAGAATTCAGCCCGCGCCAGGTTAAGGCCAGGGTGGACATGAATTAAAGCAAGCCATAGATGTATATTAAAAACGTAGCAGAAAACGAGTGTACATGCAGTGCTTTAAATTACGATAAAAGGCACTAAGAAAGACAACGAGGAAGTAATCGGAAATTCTCCACTTCCCGTAATTAATTTAAACGATAACTGGAATGATGCATGAAAAGTATTTTCTTGTGAAAAGATACATTTTTGGATAAACTTTCTTATGTTTGTCTGAAACGCCATGACTTTACCGATAAAATGGAGCAAAGATATTAGAAGTCTCTCAGCCAATCAGAACGTGTGCTATGATAATATTATTTAAATGTAAGAACTCGCAATATATACTATCATTTCTTTTAAGAAAATATTTAAAATATTGAAATATTTTTGTCTCCTAATCGACCTCTGTTGAGCGTGAAAAATCGTAAGGAATTCTGGGAAACTTCTTGGAGGTCAATTATCACCTAATCACTCTAGGCAAATTGCCCGTTCGAACATTTGGGGCACGTGTTTATCATTTCATTAATTTTCTTTCTTTGGCTAGGACATGCTCTTGGTTTCTATCATGAACAGTCTCGACCTGACCGTGATCAATACGTGACAATCAAATGGGAAAACATCAAACAAGGTGAGTTTCCAAGAAATAATTATGTATGAATAAGAAGATCGATGCGAATCTCGGCGAAAAGAGGTAACTAATTTCAACAAAAAGGCTTGCACTATACCGTCCCCGGTAGCCCACGGGTATTATTCTGTCTCTCACCGTCTGTCGCACCCAGAAAACATTACCCCTGGGAACGTTGCCCTTCAGAACGGAAGTCAGAATTCATTATGGCTGCACTTGAACGGTCATCGTAGTTTGTCTACAATAGCGGGTGTTAATTAGACAACCCGGCTAAACAGGTTCACCAATCAGAAACGAGGGAAACTTTACCTCCGAAACAAGTATTTGATGAACTGGACATGATATTTAGTAAAGGTTCAAACGCTAGCTAGGGCGAGGGTTTGCATTTAAATTTAGGACCGAGGTCTTAAAAATCCTCCATCCTATATATCATGTTTTTGAAAAAAAAAAAAAAACCCAAAATACAAATTTTTGTCAGAGAAAATCCAGGTTCAATTTTATGTAAATAAAGAATAAATCTTTAGTTGAAATTCAAGTCATGGTTATGATTTTCATTGTGTTCACTTTATGAATAATTATCAATAAGGTTCTTAAATAACGTCAATGACATTGGTTATATGATGCCCTGATAGGAATGGACTTCAATTTCAAAAAAGCAGGAGGTATCAATTCACTTGGAACCCCATATGACTACGGCTCTCTGATGCACTACGAAAAGCTAGCATTCAGTAAAAATGGGAGGCCAACGATTGTTTCAAAGAAATCTGGAGTAAGTTTTTAAACTTAAAATTATTTACAATTTTCAGAAAAATTAGAACCTTCCAGCTATAGTACAGTAGGTGATGAAAAATATATATTGTCGTATGAATTTCAGGGAAGAATTTACTTGTACTTTACTGATCGATTTTCCCATGTAAACGCTCGGTAAAGTTAACTCGGGTGGTAGGGTAACCCTTCTACTAGGGACAACTTTTCTCCATGTAAACACGCCCTTATATACTTAAAAAGAAGCTGACGCTATCTCGCTCGCAAAAAATGAAATTTGATTGCCGTAGAAGAAACGTTTCGTATCCGAGCGAGCGTAAAAATCAAATTCCATAATTGTTTGATAATCTTGCGCGCGGTCTATTTGTGATTTGCATTTTCAAACGGGAGGGATTACAGAATTAAGGCCAGCGTAAGCTACCACTCTAAAGTCGAGATAATATGAAGAATTAACGATATTCACTTAGTGAATCTTTCAGCATGCTGGGTGATTTTTTTAAGGTAACCCTGGGACAGCGAGGTGGGCCAAGTTCAATTGATATCAGGCAAATGAGTCTGCTATACAGAGGAACATGTGGTGGTGGAGGAGGTGGTGGTGGTGGCGGTGGTGGTGGTGGCGGCGGTGGTGGTGTCAAACCACCCCCAGGAGGTGAGCACATCTGATCATGAGATCACATTATATATTCTAAGCATGATTTAACAAAGAAAAGGCTGTCAACTGTTACTAGATGACTTATTAAACCAAAGTTAATAGGATGAGTTGGTTATGAAGCCAAGCTACGTTCATCAGTTTTTCTAGAGCTTTTTGTGCACTTTTTCTCCAATCATGTGCACAAACAATTAAAAGCGCTCCTACACACGCGTAATTTGGGTCAGGTCAGTCAAGCAGATGAAGGTAGAATAAAGTTTGTGCACGGTCAGTGCCCTACTCAGCCTCCATGTTTGCTCCTTAGCTTTGTCAGCCCCTTTGATAATGTACGTGTTTTTATGACATTTCGCTTTGATAACTTTCATGTAATCTATTGGTGTATTGATATTCACACCTCTTACTACGTTATCATTACTAGAAAAAAATTGTATTTTGTTGACTTTAAAACTTGTTTTTACTTAAAGGTTGTAAAGACGGCAGTCCCGCATGCCCGATTTGGTCGAGTTTATGCAGAAGCCACGCAAACATTGCAAATCTGTGCAAGAAGACATGCAATAAATGTTGAACAAATATGGTAAGAATGATATAAACATTTATAATCAAATATAATAATTAGCCTTCAAGGACCTTGTCGCTTCTTTACTGGTCAGAAGTGTGGTTTTGCAGGCAAAATCGTGAAAATGTTAACATATTCAAGGTCTTAAAGGTATCAAACAGTAGGTGTCGTTCGCGCGGGCTTCCTGTGTTTTTACTATTTGGCCTCCTGTTTATCTAAATGCGAAGTTTCTAAGCCGTTTTCAAGATGGCGAACAAAGTCATGCGTTTCATCGCTACAATAACTGCAAATTTTGATCAAATTCAGTTCGATCCTTTAAGACTCTAAATTGCAGAAAAATCACCAAAAATGGATTTACGCGACTTCCAAATAAGATAATGTCTACCCAAATATGGAATAGAGTTGATAGCCGTGCGAAAAAAAACACCTTTTTGTTAATTGGGAATTGTTTGATATGCTATGAGACACGGGTCAAATTTACTCACCCAAAAACTGGAAGAAAAATTGTCAAATAAAATTTGCTTGTGTAGGCTGTTCTAGCTTTGGCTGCTCACCCCAACAGAAATCGGTGTTAACTTGACGATTCGTACTTTGAAACCGACGTCTTTTGGGTATAAAGAAACGGCATATTTTTGTACTTTTTCAGTTGCTGTACTTCATCGATTAACCTTTAATTTCTCGCCAATTCGCCAACAGGAAATCCATGCATCTACTTGCTGTATTTATCCACTGAAGTCTCACTATTTAATTATTGTTCTATACGAATTCGACATATCGAACATATCTCTAAAAAAATGTGTCGTTTGCAGGGCCATGAAGCCTATCCCATATTTGGGCAGTCATTTGCCTTATTATTGAGAAGTCGCCTAAATTTGTTTTTAATTTTGTTGATTTTCCTGCAATTTGGAGCCTCAAACAGTCAAAATTCCATCGAAACTTGCAGATATTGTAGCGATGAAATACATTACATTGTCCACCATCTTGAAATTAGCTTAGAATTCTAGCTTTTCGGTAAACAGGAAACTAATAGTAGAAACACAAGAAGCCTACACGAACGACACAATATATTTGATATGAAAAGGTCTCAGTTGCAGTTTATATTAAAGTTCTAAATCGTGTCTTAAACAAACATTACTCTACCGGATTCACACACACACAAAAAAAAAATACCCACAATTACGAGATAAACGAATGAATGACATTTGTGATGCGATTAGATACCTTAACTTCCTTAGGTGGCATGCCGAGGGCACGAGGGCGCAAGCCTCGTTCTAGACACGTAACAGGCTAGAAATCTGACATCATAGTACAAAAAGGAATGGGAGGCAAAATTCAGCCCCTTCTCAAACTCCTAGCCGTCGTGCAAAGACAAGAGAACTCTATTCAACAATTTTTAAATGCCAAGCGATGGTTTGCCTGACTGGCGTGCTTAGGCGCTAGCTAGTGAATACATGCAGACAGAGTTGGGGGGCGAACATGTTTTAATATCCACTAAACTTTCTCTTACTGTCTTATTGTAATACTTCATTCAACTTCTAACGTTCTTGGTTATAGTTCTTTGATTTCAACTTCTAGCGTTCTTGGTTATAGTTCTTTCAACGTCTTGGTCTTCTTCTTCAGTGCGGAGAACTCTGTCGTTGCCCAAATCTCAGCAATCTTCTTCTGTACTCTTCTTTATCTTCAGGCTCTCTCTCGAGAGATCTCTTGCTACTTGTCGTCAATCGCTAATTCTTGTCCATTTCTGTAATAACTCTTGAGTTCAGCTATCTTGACTATCGCGAACTGAACTCTCGTACTATTGTCTCTGAATTTATAGTAATCCCTCAGTCCCTAGGGACTCATACTTAACATTCCTCCACTGCCCCGGTTGCCTCCTGGGATAGAAATTCCTGTTTTGTTAGTAAGGGGCGCTTATTTATCCCCATATGTTTGCTATTGTCGAATTTAGTATAGATATTGCCCGTTGTCTAGGCGACGGATTCATTACCGTAATCATTACAGGCCACCCACGTGGCATTTTATCCCAAACTGACTTGCAGTGTTGAGCGTTTCATTCGACAAACCGAGCTGCAGGCACACAGCGCGTAATACACCAAATATGCTTCACTCAAGTGATCTAGTCGCAGCATGCTTAATATACAATATCACATTTAAAGAAGAAAAAAAAAATTGCAACTTCTAACCACACGAGCATGTATGTACGTATTTGCTTGTTTGGTTTTGTTGTTGTTGCTGTTGTTTTCTTTACATAACTTTTCATTTTTCTTTAATGTCCTTCAGATGATCGAGACCACATGATTCATGGGTATCAACCGTGTCTATCAACCGTATGGGTATTCATTAATGACTATAAGAAAATCTGATAGATATAGAATAAAGCATTGGAAAACATTATGCGGCCAATATTTTTGTTTATTTATTTGTCTTTTCTCATGAATTTCAAGTAAAATTTCAAAATTGTTCCACAACATATCCATCGGAGCTTTTAATTAATGGCCCTTATGTTCTCCAGGGAAATGCTATTTATTCACCATTCCCCCAGCCCCAGATGTACGGTTTGATCCATATGGACCCAGTTTTAGATCATTGATAATATACCGTGGGCAGTGAATCCGAAGATGCGTGGAGATAATTAGCAATGATCAGAAATCCTTACTTCATAACAGTTTCAATATCAAGGGCTCTTTGATGCGGTTAAGACGTCCATTATGTATCCCACACATCCCTTATCTTACTACCCTATACTACCCTAGGCACTTATATCCTCAAAAGTTCTCAGAAAAATGAAATTAAGTAAGATCCAGAAACAAGTATCAATAGCATCCATGCGAATTATACAAAGCTAAGCCAATGAGAAGGGGTGAAAGAAGTCCGGTCATAATGATGTCATTATTGGACATGAATATTTTTGAAGCAACATCTTACAGAGGTCTTAACTTTCTTCTCATTTTAAATTAAGGCATGCAATTTAAGGTGGGTTCAGATTAGTTGTTCATTTTGTTTTTGCACGGGTATTCTATTCTTGATTGATATTTCCCCCTTCGCAAGGACTATAAGTTCATACGTTCACTGCAGGGATGGTTAGTATTTCTGTTAAAGGCTGTGCGACGTCACTTGCATCGTTTTGAACTTCAAGGTCTAAAAGGTGTATTTGCTGTATGCTTTTGCTATTTTCCGTTCTTTTCAAAAGATTTCAAGTCATTTACAAAGCTGAATACTTCTTGTTTTGTGCAAAGAGCGAAGACAAAAGAAACAGCTTAGACGGTCACGACATGTATTGTAGTTCATATGACTGGCACTCGATGCCGTTATGTCACAATTTTATAGAAAACTGATGTAAACAACCAAATTCTGTGCTGCTTTAAAAAAAACAGCTAGCATGATTATCATTCACTAATGAGAAAATTTCTGTTCTTCATGAAAGTTCCCCCAGATTTAATTGCATGCAGTAACCTACGTTTAGAAACAAGACGAGTGGCTCTGGGCTCTATGTTGGATGCGTTTGAACAATCACAAAATCCAACATAAGATTTCTTTTGTTCTTTTTTCACCAAAGCGTAATTAATACAACAATGTTGGGTGCGCGTTTGAACAGCTAACCAACAAATGCCAATACTGTTGGACGTTTGTTGGATGTGAATGATTTTTCGAGCGTAGGTTTTTGTTGGAACTTGTTGGTAACGTTTGCATATGTATTAAAGCATATTTGGAAACCTAAATCAACTTAGAAGGAGAGTATGGCCCGTAGTTTGCTTAGCTGAACAGACATTTTTGAGTCTCATCGACTATAAAAGTACTGCAGTATATCGAGGAAACTCGAATTCACTTGGTTTTTCAAGATGATCTTCAAGTGCATTTTACTGGTTTCCCTTGTGGGAGGTATCGCCTCTACGAATCCTGAAGGTATGTATGTCTGCACAAAATTTTCAGTGCTTACTTCAATTGAGACTTTGAAGCATCCTCAAATCAGGTTATTGGCAGATATGCTTAATTAAGCAATTGAAAAGAAATTGGAGATCGAAGCAATGGACAACACTTAGCTATAGATTGTTTAACTTGGTATTCATTATGGTGTATTCCCCCTCCTCCTCCTCCTCCTCCTCCTCCTCCTCCTCCTCCTCCTCCTCCTTCCTTCTTCTTCTTAAATTTGTCTAAAATTCGTAATGAAGCTTAAAGTGATTGCAATAAAAGAGAGCGCAATTGATCACGTCAGCATGCTGCTAACTGTTGCAATTTAATTTTAAACGCTCAGGCGCATAAAAATGAACCAATCAGAGCGTGCTTTATGTTGTTGCTATTCATTAAATTATATATAACATCCCAGTAGCACTAACGAAACATTGTAATTATCTTTTCAGAGGAAAGCAATGACCCAGACGTTTTTGAAGGTGACATGATTCTTACCCCTGACCAAAGAGCTGCAATTGAAGGTGGACGAGCATCCATTACTAGTAGAAAGTGGCGTGGGGGAGTTATGTACTATACAATCGACTCAAGTCTTGGTAAAAATTGAATAATGAATAGCTAGAATAATTACTTAATATGACGTAAGTGCAATTCCGCTACGTCGGTGAATCTCTAACAATTTAGCCTGCGTAGCTGGCGGTTTAAGGGGATTGAAGACAAAAGCAAGTACGATGAAATATCATGAAAAATATCTAAAATTTGTTCAGTTTGTGTAAAAAACTTAGCCTCAAAACAACAATTGCACATAATTACAATTACAATTACACAGTTAATCTCTCTGCCGTAAAGGATCATAAATTCGGAGAGGCGAAAATAAGTCCTATAAGTACACATGCACGAGCACTGGCTGGCTGGCTGGCTTATTCACTGACTTATGACTGAGCGACTGACTAAGCGACTGTTTGACTGACTAATTGATTGATTGATTGATTGATTGATTGATTGATTGATATTGATTGATTGATTGATTAACTGATTGATTGATTGTTAATTGATTATGCAGCTCATGCCAAGTCTGTCATTCAAAGAGGGATGAATCTATGGTCTGGCAGAACCTGCATAAAATTTAAACAAAGAACCACTCAATCTGCCTATGTAAGATTCAAAGATGGAAGAGGGTGAGTTCATGCAAACTGAATAAAATAAAGAAAATAAATGTCCAAATAAAAAGTGTCCAATGCCTTCTACTGCTTTATCATTAATTTGAAGTACACTGTACTCTCACACCCTACCACTAAATTCTAATATTCTGTGCACAACTCTCACCTCACAAGAACCAATGCTCGTCAGGTCGTCATTTCACTTCACTTAAGTTCTAAATACATCCTCACATAAAATATCAATGTAAAAAACAATAAACATTTCAATATATAAGTAATAATATAAATGTAAAAACACGAGTTGCAAATTCAAATATATGATTTATATTGTAGCTGTTCGTCCTATGTTGGCCGATCGGGTCGTTCTCAGCCAATTACCCTTGGCCGTGGCTGCTTGCATGCTGGAATTGTGGCTCACGAGATTGGTATGCTTCTAGATTATACATTAACTCTCAGTAATTTGAACTCGAGCTTTTGAATGATAATACCATTAATCCCAAAAGTCAATACAATTAAGAGCGCGCAAGTGAGGTTTAGGTCAGGGTGGAAATGTATTAAAGCAACCATTCTCACATACACAGAAAAGGTAGCAGAAAACGAGTGCACACGCAGGGCCAGAGTTTCCTTACTTGGGTGACAGTTTTGCATATACTTTTTTATTTGTCTGAAAACCATGTCTTTACCGATGAATTAGAGCATAGATTTAGGAGGTCTCTCAGCCAATCAGAACGTATTTTTTAATTGAGCTGTATAAAAATATCATTTCATCATATGCTTTGTCTCTTAATTGACCTCTGTTGAGCGTGAAAAATTGCAAAGAATTTTGGGAACGTTCGAGAAGGTGAATTATCACCATAATCATCATCTGATTGATAATCGTTCGAACAACGGGGACAGGTGTTTATTATCAACTTCTCTTTTGCTAGGACATGCTCTTGGTTTCTATCATGAACAGTCTCGACCTGACCGTGATCAATACGTGACAATCGAATGGAGAAACATTAAATCAGGTGAGTTTCCAAGAAATAATTTTGTATGAATAATTAAGAAGATGCCAATCTCGAAAAGAGGTGACCAATTTCAGCAATAGGGCTTGCACTATAACGTCCTCGGGAACTCAAGGGTAATTTTCTGTCGGTCTCCGTTTTAATTTTTGCTCTCAGCAAACAATACACCCCTGGGTCGTTGTCTGTCACTTAACGGAAGTCAGAACTCATTATGGCTGCACTTGAACGGTCATTGTAGTTTACCTACAAATAGCAAACGCTTATTGGTCAACCTTATATAACAGGCCGACCAATCAGAAACAAGGGAATCTTTACCTCCGGAACACGAGCTAGACACATTGATATTTTAGCAATGTTAATGACATTGACTTGTATATGATACCCTTATAGGAATGGACTACAATTTCAAAAAACAAGGAGGTATCAATTCACTTGGAACCAAATATGACTATGGCTCTCTGATGCATTACCAGAAGACGGCATTCAGCAAAAATGGAAGGCCAACGATTGTTGCAAAGCAATCTGGAGTAAGTTCTTGTACTTAAAGTTGCTTAAAATTTTCAGAAAACTTAAACCTGCCAGTTGTCTCGAAGTAGTAAGTGATAAAAATGTTGACATATCCGTCAGGGAAGAACTGATTGACTTTTTTAAGCACTTCAGAACAGTAAAATATTTTTATAACCTTTCTTTACGGTCATTGCAATTCAAAGAAAATATAAATAAGAGTTTACTCTTCCAATTTGAATTTGAATATGAATTTGTGCGACAATATGTTGTGTAACGAATTCGAACTGTCGCTGACCCTCTGAGCTGCACGCTATGTTTCACCTTAAATAGGTTTGATTTCCGATTACTTCGGGAAAAATGATGAACGGGAAAACTAATTGCATAAATAAACAATATTCGAGATCTCAAAAGTTCTGTTTGATAACGAGGCTTGAAATAAATAATAAAATAGATGCCTCTTTTATAGAAAAATTATCGTCGTCTTATTTGCTTTACTGCAGAAAGCTAATCCTTTGTCAAGCAGAATCTCTGAGATCTCGAACGTAGTCTATTGATATATATGGGACACCATATATATAGCTCAGTAACATGTAACATCACAAGTTAGATGCATAAAAGCCTTAGAAACAATTGTTTATTGATTTTTGTGGTAACTGGCTATATATAGCCAGTCATCACTATGTCTGCATCGAGTGTTTTTAAAAGAGTGATAGTCCGTGAACACGAAAATACCTCGAGGTTTACTCGAGTTTTTCAATGTTACTCGAGTATTTTATATTCACCTATCACCATTTAAAGACAATATTTAAAAGAAAATATCTGCATTTTATGATCAGTAATCGTTAAAATTTCATTGAACATTATCTTTCGAGTGAAAAAGTTACAGATTTTAAGAAAAACATTTATGTTTGTTACGAAGATAAATTAACGAAACCGCAGACAGAATGTTGCAAAAACGTTTCAGTGACAGTACAGGCGCTTTCCCATGTGCTTACATGCATTTTCAAACAGGAGGGATTATAGAGTCCACAAAATATCAAAAATGGAAAACATGGCTCTAAAGTTAAGCCCAGCGTAAGCTACCACTCAAAATCGAGATAACTAAGAGTCAGTTTACTTAGTGAATCTTTCCATGGGTGTTTTTTTAAGGTAACCCTGGGACAGCGAGATGGGCCAAGTCCAACTGATATCAGGCAAATGAGTCTGCTATACAGAGAAACATGTGGTGGTGGTGGAGGTGGTGGTGGTGGTGGTGGTGGTGGTGGTGTCAAGCCACCCCCTCCCCCTCCCCCAGGAGGTGAGTACATGCATCTGAGAGATCACATATTTTAAGTATGATTTGAAAAGAAAAGGCTATCAACTGATACTAATGGAACCAACGCTAACTAATGGGATACTTATGAAGTCAAGCTATATTCGTTATCCTAGCTTTTTGTGCACTTTTTTCCAACCGTGACCGTCCACAAACAAAAGCATTCCTACATATCAAACAATCAGCCAATGAAAACGTTTGGGTCACTTTGAAAATTTATGTGTTTCATAACTATTCCGCTCTGCTAATTTTGATATAATTTTGATGTTCACCCTTCCTCTTGTTATGTTATCATTACTAGCTAGGGAAAACTTGTATTTTGTTGACTTTAAAACTTGTTTTTACTTGAAGGTTGTAAAGACGGCAGTCCTGCATGCCCTCATTGGTCGAGTTTATGCAGATCCCACTCTAACATTAGAGGTTTGTGCAAGAGGACTTGCAAGATATGTTGAACAAATAAGGTAAGAATCATATAAACATTTTAAATCAAATATAATTTATAGATAGACATCTATAAATTGATGATTAACTAAAATTATTTGATCGACAAACCAGTTTTCCCGCACTATAGAAGGATATTCTTTATTCAAATATAAAAAGACCCGATAACTTTACGGACCCGTTAACCTACATAAATCGAATAAGTTAACGGGTCCGTAAAGTTATCGGTCTTTTGAGAAACGGGCCCCTGGTCACACTTTAAAGAACTCAAAACTAGATCATTAAATCAAATCGCGGCGTTAATTATAGTTAAGGGACAGGTGTCAAGTCAAAAATTAGAATTAGCCTTCAGGACGTCACTTCTTTACTGATCAGAAGTGTGGTTTTTGCAGGCAAGCTTGTGAAATATATTTACATATTGAAATCAGTCTTAAAGGACAAGTGTTATTACATTAGTAGCCAAAACCTGAGATTGTTTCAATAAAACTTTTAAGGAAGTTCTTCATTTCCACTTTTTCTACGAGAGAGAATTAGATTTTCATTTCATCGCAAATGGGTTTGCTATTGGGTCAAATTCTCTCATTCACACGAGCTAAAAAACTGAAAGAAAATTTAAGTTTGTCAGAGACAATTTGCTTGTGTGAAGAGGCTTTTGCAACTTACAAGTGTACAACTGCTGCTCTAATTTTAAAGTCACCCCATCAGAAACGGTATTAACTTGACGCTTCGTACCGTGAAACTGACGTCTTTTGCGCATAAAAAAACATTTTTTTACTTTTTCAATTGCCGCTAAACCTCATCATATAGACCTTTCTCGAATTCGCACGATCCAGTCTCACTATTGTGCTGTGGTTATCCCTACGAATTCAAGAAAGGTCTATTGCAGTTCAGATTATAGTTGTGAATCGTGTCTTGAACAAACAGTACTCGTATTCATTCGGAAACAAAACAAAACAAAACAAAACAAACAATATAAATGTATGTATTTGCTTTTTTTTGTTTTCTTTTCATTTTTCTTTCATTTCAGATGATCGAGACCACATGATCCATGGGTATCAACGATAGTCTATTAATGACTATAAAAAACTAGTAGATATAGAATAAAGCATTGGAAAACATCATGTGGCTACTGTTGTCATTTGTTTGTTTTGTTTACTTTTTGCTGATTTGTCGGGTTAATTTTTTTGTCGGTTTGTTTGGTGTACAGTTTTTTCTCACAATTTTCAAGGGAAACTTTAAAATTGTTCTATAGAAAACGAAAAAAAAATTAATTCAAGAATGACCCTTAATGTTCTACATCTCACCATCCCCCCCTTCGATCCCCCATTCTCGGATGTAGGTTTAGTTGTGACTCAAAGCTTGATATTCATAATAACGTCGGCAGTGATAATCAGATGACGTGATAGAGATATTTAGCAATGGAATTCTAAGTTCATCGCAGTTTCAATAGTATTTAGGGCTTTTTGATACGATTGGCCGTCCATCCACAATACAAACGCTATTTGATTGATTGGTTGGTTGGTTGGTTGGTTGGTTGGTTGGTTGGTTGGTTGGTTGGTTGGTTGGTTGGTTGGTTGGTTGGTTGGTTGGTTGGTTGGTTGGTTGGTTGGTTGGTTGGTTGGTTGGTTGTCGGCGTGAAAATAAACACGGCAGTGGAGCACGTCCAAAGCTGCCATAACGCCACGTGACCCAGTCGTTTCCTTTCAATGAGACACCAGACTTGAATTCATCAGCTCCTCTCCAATCGAACTCAACACCATGTTTAATTAGACTTGAGCGACCTGTTGAAGTTAAGCTAACACTGTGGAGTACCAGTATTTTGTTTCAGTTTTTTACTTCTTTTATGTTCGTTTGTTTGTTTTTGCGCGTAAGAACTCGGCCTGACTCTCTGTTGTTCAGCAGCGACATATATATTGCTTTTCCCAGGGTAGAGCTTCTTGATTTTCATACCGAGGATGTATCAACCTATGGGAACTAATGTCAGTTTTAAAATAAAATCTACAAAAATTATCCGTCTTGAAACATTGTAGATCTCATCCAATCGTAATCGTTCAAAACAATAGCAATAAACGCTTTCCAATTTGCCATGTGCCCAACAATTTATTTATTATAACAGTTTATTAATTACAATTTTTGTAATATTAAAACGAGCGAAAGTTTTCATTAAAAGGGAGTCAGTTGATGAATAAAATAGAAATAAACTAATTATCGGACAATTGACGATATTCGTGCAATCGTGTAGAAACCAATGCATTAATGACTGGACGTAACACAGCATCAGAAGAGAGCGGGAAAATGGCGTATCGAGCACGAAATATTCGTATTTCAAAGAGAGAAAAGTAGTGAAAAACAACAACAACAAACAAAGAATTAATTACAAGATAATATGTAGAATGCTGCTCTTAGTATCGTTTACTTAACACAATAGGTGACGTAGATTACTTGCCTATTATTACAAGTGCATACATAATTCATGAAAAAAGATGTCAACTAAAAATCTGCGGCACAATGCAAGGTGGACCACGGGCTGTTGGCGAATCTTTGTTGTGTGACAGGAGAAATATTTTTGTCGTTGCGGAATGAAATAAATAACTACTTACTCAGTTTGGTGTCCCTGTCTGGACTTTATTGATAAAAAAAAAACCCACAAGACCGGGCACTTTTATAGAGCGAGCCGTAAGAAGGAAGTTAGTGACGAGTTTTGCATTGATCAAATATGGCGGACGTAAAAAGGAGGTCCACAGTGTTTTAACTAGGGGAAATTTAAGGTTTTTTTTATAATGTTAACACAGAGACACCAAACTGAGAAAGTAGTTATTCATTTCGTTCCGCAACGACAAACATTTCTCCCGTCACAAAACAAAGGTTCTCCTACAGTCCGTGGGTGGTCGGCAACTATGGACGGAGTTCTAGACTAAACCCAGAGTCTTCAAGGAACAAATAAACATTTTCATATACAGAAAAACATATGTATCTCTTTTAATTAAAATGCGATAATAATCATCAGAAGTATTGTTTGCGCTAAATTAGTATATCTGTCTCAACCATCAAAAAGCAAAGAAAAAAAGATTGTTACCACATGCATGAATTAGTATAGCTCATGCTGACAACAGTTGACACAATGAAATATTTTCACATCTTTAAAACCTTTTGAAAATTCAAGCGAAACGTGATCGCAAACTTGGTTTATTCAAAAGCTAGTATACATATGTGTTATCGAATTGAGGGGACGAGCTAGGGACGATCGAGTGTTTTATGATCCCAGTCTTTAGTTTTAAAAATATAGATTATCGGCACGTTCAAAAACAGAAACATCTGCTCTAGTGAGGACAACCAATTTTCTCAATACTCTTTTAATCAATTATTCACTAGTCTAAGGTTTAATATATTCAAAAGTTGTTAAAGTTAGCTAGAGTCCTTAAACTATAGTCTTTGTAACGTCCTCCAGTTGCCGTCCAACATGGTTTCAGAGCTGATACTGGGTTTGGCAATAGGTACCTCAATTCTGACAGCTGTCAGAATGCATGACATAAATTCTAAAGAATTCTTCTTCGAAATCCGTGAGACGAACTCCACATTCAACGCCTCGTTACTTCATACTATATATACGGATAGCTTATTGCAGTGCGCCATGATGTGTTTGAGAGCCTCACTTTGCTTTTACTTCAACTACCAAGTATCTGTTGAACGATCAGCCTTGTGTCAACTTATTCAAAGCTCGCAAGTCAAGCAAGATCAATTGAATGATTTTCTTGTCAAATCACCAGGATTCATTTTGGCGCAAGTCAAAACGAGGGTAGGAGTATGATTTGTTTCTTTGCCCTTTGTTTTTGTTTTACTTTTTGAAGCTTTTTACTTCATATATACCAAAAGAAACACATTTCATTTTTGATTTTAATAAGACACTTATTTACTTGACTGGTTAATTGCGCAATTTTTAAGGAAGTAAAGGCTAAATTCTAAAAAAAATTGTCATGTATATTTTGGCTTTTTTAGCAACGATATAGTTTTCTTTATAAATGCAACTTACTAGTGTATTTTTAGAAAAAAATGTCTAAGTTTTTGATGACGAGGGGACCTCTAATGTATCTCATAGAAAGTCTTAATTAGCTAGTTTAGTTAGTTTAGCTTAGTTTCCTTCAGGCGAGTTCAACAAAAAACTTCATTTTTTCAAGGGATACAAATAGTCCAGTTTCCAATTACTAGAGACCGCTGGGCTTCTTGACAAAAGGCGCATTTATACAGGGTTAGCCTCCTTTTCAAGAAAGACCCATGGGAATGAAATTGATTTCTGTACTGTTCTTAGTGAAAATGTTTTGCTTTTCTCGCTGGTATTTTCGAATAATTTACCTTGACTCGAGGCTAACCCTGCGCCAATGCGTCTGTTGTCTAATTTTACAGCGGTATGAACAAACTCGAAAAAGGTCTATTTCAAAATACGTTGTCTGCAAAAAAGATCCCAAACATGCATGACTCGGCCGTGAGAAAGCGTGGAAAAAAATACTAAATTAATCTTAAAACCACTATACGACATTATAAAACTAGGTTGTACCAATCTTATGTCAATCATTATTAATTCTGGGTAAAAGTTCAAAACAAAGTCGGCCTTAAAATAGATTAAAACCTGTTTGGTGTTACCTATACTCATTTTCGGTCCCATTGCGTAGGCGTGAGTTCACCTGCCCTAGCGCTGGCCCGGCCGACAATTCTACTAGAAATTAAATCAGTGTCGGTCGGTCCAGCGCTAGGCCCGATAAACTCGATCTTGCCATGGGTGTGCATATGACAACTGAAGTAGTGAAATTCCAGTTTCATGATTAATTTCATTGAGCTAGCTGATCAATTGTATTCTAAAATTAATAAGATTTTGACCTTTCTTTTATGCGTAGAAACCAATAAGCTCATGTCTTGATTACTTGCGGGAGGGAGAAACAAAGAATGGAGTTTATGAACTGTACGATGAATACTTTCGACGACACAATGTTTGGTGTGATTTTACCTCGGAGCCTTCCTCGGCGTGGACATTGGTTTTGTCCAAACTGTCAACAGCAATGACATTAAAGGAGCCACCATTGTACTCTAATAAACCTGTGAACGAATCCAGTCCAAACTGGAATGATTACCGCCTTCCACTTGAGAAGATGGAAGCCCTCAGGTCTGTATCAACTCATTGGCGCATTACATGCAATTTTCATGTTTCTGGTGTGGACTACAGGGATTATGCGCGAGCCAAGTTCTCGGACGTCGACATAATCATCCACAAGGGGTCAGGATCTTGTATGAAGATGGAGTACATCAACATTCGTGGTCACAATTGTACTAACTGCCTAGTACCATGGTGGCAGAGTGACGCCGGCCTTTTCCATACTGACACCTCAGCCTGGCAAGGGCGATGCACCGGACTTAGTTCTGTTCCTGGGACAGAGCCCAATGAAGATAATTTTGGTCACTATGAAAGCATCAACGAGAATTTCCGCTGCACAAATGACTCTGAGTCTACAACAAATCACTGGATCGGAGGATATCTATGAATTCATTAATACAGTTTTACTTAATTCACCTGTTGTACGGCATTGCATGTTAAAGAATTATCAGATGAGTATGATATATAGAATTATAAGCAGTGATCTGATGGAAAACTAAGTATTACAGCTAGCCTTATAATTGTTGGACAAAGATCAAAAGTTATAATGTAATATATCAAACACGCGAGTGCGAGTGTTTCATCGGAGGTGATGATGAAACACGAAGCACGAGCTAGTGTTTGATATAGCTTCTGAAATGAATTAATAATGATTCCCACAAGAATGTCTTAAACAGTTACTTTTCAATTCTATTCACTGAAAATGTTAATGAACTTCATTATAACAGACAAAAACTTTTTTGGTTGAAGGTCTCGGGTTCAAATCTCACATTGATTGATCGAAAGTTTGTTGTTGTTGTTGTAGTTTTTTTTCATCAAAATTTTGCTATTTAATGCATGATTTTGGGGTTGGGAGAGAAAATTCTAAGTCTGATGTTCAAATAAAGGTGAGCCGCTAAGTAATGTAACAAATACAAGTGCAAGTGCAAGTGTTTCATCAGTTAGTAGATGAATCTTGATACCCAATGAATTTCTGAAGGAACATCATTAGTGATTTGGATCTCATTTCCATATCACTAGTGATCTTCCTACAGAGTTTCATTGGGTATCAAGAATCATTCACCTGCCTGAATCCACTAAGCTTATTGGGCGAAAATCTCAGTGAATTAAATTATTAATGAGTTTGAGAAGATGTATGTTATATAGACCGATGTCACTACGGCAACGTGCAGAAGAATTTTTTCCTTTTAACATACTACTCAATTTTTAAATTTTTATAAGTTCTAGGCTTATTTTCAAAAGATGCTCTCGTGATCTTATATTTAACATCGCTGTCTTTAGCTCTAGTGAATTAAACCAAAAAACTAAAAGCAGTGGCGTGGCCAGGGGAGGGCTCAGGGGGTATCAACCCCCTCCCATCCCCACCCCAACACACACACACACACACACACTACACTATGGAACCGTAATCAACAAGCCCACAAGCCGCTTAAGTCCAAACATGGCCTAGTTAGTTCTTAGGTGTTTTAATCTTCAGCTCTCAGCGCGGATTAACCAAGTAGCTGAACTTCACCCTCCCTTATACAGGTCGTCAACTTAAGACCGTTCTAGCTATATGTATGCAGCTGAAATATTATTCTCACTGAATTGAAAGCTACATAGTTCCTACGCACGTTTGATCAGCTGTGGTGCATTATTTAGAGAGACATTTGCTCGGTCACTAACGTCTGCCAGAGAGAACGAGACAAAGGGAGAAAGAGAGAGAAGGAAAGGAAGAAAAAAAGAGAGATAAAGTTGGGAGGAGGTATCGAGTATACAGAACTAAACTAAAAAGACGGATAGATATAGACATAGATGGATAGATAAATAAAAAAGGAAAGAAGGAAGAAAAAAGGAAGAAAGAAAGAAAGAAAGAAAGAAAGAAAGAAAGAAAGAAGAAAGAAAGAAAGAAAGAAAGAAAGAAAGAAAGGAAAATTTGCTATTTTCGAGAATCCATGAGTGTTAAACTTGAGAGAAATAAAGAACGATTGAAGAATAAATGAAAGAAACAAACAAACTTAACAAACAAACAAACAATAGAAGGAAGAAAGGAAGGAGGCAAGGAAGAAAAGCAAAAAAGAAAATATGCAATACTTACTATTTTATGAATTCATGAGTAATACACTTGATATCGCATTTGTTAAAAAAATAGTAATAAAACTGAGGCAATTAACTTAGGCTGCTAAAATTTCTCACATAAATCAGGTGCACACAACGTAAGATAAATCCTAATAAACTGCAATTGAATACTGTACTGAATTTAGCGTCATTTATTAATTAACAGAAATCTATTTCAGTTCAATAAATGGGGAGTTTGCGACACATTAACTGCATCTCATATATGGATTTTGCGCTGTATTGTTTCATTGCATTTGCGCCCACTCCAAACATAACGAAGATCTAAATATAAATACCTACGTTTTATCAGAACGCTTTATTTCTTTACATTGTCATTTCAAGGTATCGCATTGAACTTGAAAGTTTGTACTCGACAAAAACACCTTGACTAGACTGATCTCGACATGTTTCCTCATGTGCTAGTGATTGACAGATCACAGTGTGAAACTAGTTGATTTTTGATACACTTAATTTCTAAGAGAGATTCATTACTTTGATCGTTAAGTTAAACTATCTTTTACGAAAACCAAACTAGCTGTAATATTTCATTGGTTAAGAAATTGCTTAACACAGTTATCACCGTATGAGAAACACAGGGAAATTCTTTATTTGCTAAACAAAAGGCACTGGGAAGAACTGAAGCAAGAGGTTTACTCAGCTGAATGGATATGTCTCAGTTTGAAAATATAAAACTAGTGGGTTATATTATTCAGGACATTCTAAATCCCTTGGCTGTTCAAGATGATCTTCAAGTTCATTATACTTGTAACGCTTGTTGGAGGAATTGTTTCCTCGAATCCTGAAGGTAGGTACCCGTAACGTCTTGAATGTCGTGAGACACCCTAAAATTCTCATGAAATATTCGCTAAGCTATTATAAAATAATCGACATCGGCCAACACCTATTGTAGTTGAATATTGTTTGTTTTTGTTAATACAAGAATAAAACATAAAGGTCGATCTTCAGTTTGAATTCATCCTTTTCTGATTTTCCCCAACTTTTTGTTCTTTATTTGTTGTTGTTGTTGTTGTTGTTGTTGTTGTTGTTGTTGTTCTTCTTCTTCTTCTTCTTCTTCTTCTTCTTCTTCTTCTTCTTCTTCTTCTTCTTCTTTTAAGGAGCAAGGATGGCACAGTTGGTTAGTGCGCGGCCTTCAGTGAGAGAGGTCCCGTGTTCGATCCCCAGTGACTTCACATCCTTGTTTCAACTTCTTTCCTTTCCGTGTAGCTTTAATTAGCTTAATTAAATGCCCTTAAAACGGAGCACTGATGGAGAGAGGGGGTAGAGGGCGCACCTTCGAACGCTTGATACATGAGCCTTTGGCTCGGGAGACTGGGCAACCACTCCCCGCGGACTCGAAGTAAAATAAATTACCTTTACCTTAACCTTTACCTTTTCTTCTTCTTCTGCTGCTGCTTCTATTTCTGTTCTCCTCTTGCTCCTCCTCTGTTGCATTCTTCATCTTCTAGTCTTCTGGTCCTCCTTTTCATTCCCCATCTCCATGTCTTTCTCCTTCAACTTTCTAAAAATTGTACTATACGATAAAGCAGAGCTTTCAACGGTGGACGATTTTCACATTTTCATGATATTTCTATCCAGTTCACAGTAATAAAAGAATAATATCTTTTTCAGAGGAAAGCAATGACCCGAATGTTTATGAAGGTGACATGATTCTTACCCCTGACCAAAGAGCTGCGATTGATGGCGGACGAGCATCCATCACCACTAGAAAATGGCCTAAAGGAGTTCTAGTTTATAAAATTGACAAATCTCTTGGTAGGTATATTGCTTTTGGAATTGTTAGCTTTGTGTTCCATGAATTACGATTTGATTACAATGGAGAGCGAGTCACTTTATACTAATTTTGATACAATTCAACAATAAAAACGTCGATCCCGTAGGGGAAGGGGCACTGTCGATATTTCTGTAGCTACAAATACACCACAGGACACCCACTCGTGGATCGGGCTAGCTATACAACAATCACGATTCAGTTCAATGTGAAATCGTGCCGTGTATATGCCACGTCTATTGATCACACCTTGCCCTCTTCACAATTCCGATGCATCGGTAAAAGTTGTTTAATATCATTTTGTTATATTAAAATACCCATTTGCCACCCGATTTGCTTTCCAATAAAATACACAAAACCTCAACCTGCATGGTACCGAATTCCGTAAAAGAACTGAGAGTCTGAGTATACCGTAAAATCAAGGCACGACGATCATCCACGCCATAAATATATGGAACATTTCCCTTGGATATTTGCTATATAAATAACTAATAATTGTTTATTTAATTAATTAAGTGTCCAAGTCTTCTAGCGTTTGCGCACTAATTGGGGGACACTATACCCTCACACTCACTACCTCTACATTATTGAAGTATTTTGCAAATAAACACCCGACTCACTCGACTCATGTTTTGTGATTTAATTATTCATGTGTCTTAAGGTGGCTGGACCCTATTTCGCCAGTGCGCGGGTAGTCGAATTGAAGCGGCTATTAATTGCGTTACAGAATTAAGTTGACCAAACTTTTTACGCACACCTACTACAAATGGACCAAATTTTATAATGATGCTAGTTTGGTTGAAATCGGAGCTTTTTTAACATCGAAATTGTTATACACTTGATTTGAAATTTTGCCAATTTTCTCAAAATCCTGACCTCGACGAGCAAAACGATTTATGAAACTTTGTAAATCAAATGTTTGTCTATAATGTGAGAGCGTTTCAAGAAATTCTATTAAACCGATTTTGAGTAAAAACGGAGCAATTATTTTACTTTGAAGAAATTTAAAACCGCGGGTGCTCTACTAAATTAATTTTATAACAATAATTTTCCAAAGAAAAGTTGCAATATTTTTGGTTCCAAATAATACCAAGGCATGGTTCTTTATTTTGTGAATATGTCATCGTATTTGCTATTTTTGATCGCCGTTGAGACAACTGTACGTAAAGCACTAAATTGCTGCGTTTATCTCGGAATTTCGACATCCACGTTAATAATACTGGTTCTTGAAAACTAGTAGATGAATTTTTTTTTATTTCTCGATATTGAATATTCAATCCTTTACCAGTAAGGTGTGTAAATTACAAAGGCATTGAAGTTTTTTAAGACCATTAAATAATTTTTTAAACATTGCCATATGTGCATCTCTATTCTCCGAGTTGTTGCCGGTGTTTGCACAGGGAGCCCGGCTTTTGATCCATTTCTTTTTTACGAAGCGCTGTATATGTCACCGGATACGTGATTACCAGTACATATCGTGACCTTTAGCTGAATGGCTTGTGTAATCCGAGCATTAAAAACATGAGGGCCGTTGGCGTGTAATAAGATCTCAGGGGTAATTGAATTTGAATTTAGTAACGCACTCTCTAAATCCCCCCCTTACCGTACTCTATGGGAGTGCGTTACCCCTGAGATCTTATTACACGCCAACGGCCCTCATGTTTTTAATGCTCGGATTACACAAGCCATTCAGCTAAAGGTCACGATATGTACTGGTAATCACGTATCCGGTGACATATACAGCGCTTCGTAATATAAGAAATGGATCAAAAGCCGGGCTCCCTGTGGTGTTTGATTATGCATGCCTGCACGCGTGTCGCTTTGGCACCTCGTGCAAAAAATGCAAATACATGGAAGTCTTCCAAGCTACCTGGACTGGTGAACTACTTTTCTTCGCCTTTTTAGCCTTTAATGTGTTTTCCAGCAATATTTCACTTCTCCGTTTTCTTTTTGTACAAGGAAATACCATAGTTCTAGAAACTGTAGTAAGGAACTGCTACGTACAGCGTTACTCTGGATATCACTGGCGTGACTTTCCATGTATATTTGCATTTTTTGTACGAGGCGCCAAAGCGACACGCATGCAGGAATGCATAATCAAACACCGGCAACAACTCGGAGAATAGCCTGCGTGCAGCCGTTTATTTACCCGTAATGAACGTCTGCGAAACAACGCCAGAAATCCTGTTCTCTGTGACACGAAATAAGAAGCGATTTCTTATTGGCTCTCGCACAGATCAATTCTTACATGAACTCTGATTGGTCGACGGCTCGTTCTAATCTCTTCCGGTTGCGATGTCAACGGTTTAGTTTTCAATATGGCGTCGTTATTGTCAAAGTCTTTCAGCAAGGAGCGTGCTGATCAGTGATAGCTATACCTGGAATGCCAAGATTTTGAAGCTTTTCTACTTGGTCCGCCATCAACACTTTTAGAGGCGAGTTTACAACCATAACACTTGAGCCTCGTGGTCTCTCAAAGAGAATATCTGCTACGATTGACAGGCATTGAAAAATTAATGATTTTCCACACCCGGTGGGTAGATTTACAAAGACATTTCCCTTCTCAATGAACATACGAAGACTTTCTTTTTGATCATCTAGCAAGCTTTCAATTTCGAATTGAGTTTCAACTGCTTTAAACGCACTTTTCTATCGCTCCTCGCTGAAAGACTTTGACAATAACGACGCCATATTAAAAACTAAACCGTTGACATCGCAACCGGAAGAGATTAGAACGAGCCGTCGACCAATCAGAGTTCATGTAAGAATTGATCTGTGCGAGAGCCAATAAGAAATCGCTTCTTATTTCGTGTCACAGAGAACAGGATTTCAGGCGTTGTTTCGCAGACGTTTATTACGGGTAAATAAACGGCTGCACGCAGGCTACTCGGAGAATAGAGATGCACAACAAGTGACCGGTTTGCTGAGCATGCGCGACATGCGTGATTTATCATGACCTCAAGGAAGCCATGTTTTGATTTTTGTGTGAAGTACACTTCAAAATTCTTCGTTTTTCTACGTATGTAAAGGATAATTCAGCCTTGATGATCAATCTTGATGTTGGATTTGTATTCCTCGACCCTATTCAAGTCAATATTGGCTAATCACTCTTAGCTAAGAGTAACTTTAATACCATAAAGTTTGGTTCAACAAGTAGAGAAAATGGCGACCGTTGTCATTGTCTACATACTTCGTCTTCGATTTTGGTCTTGAAGAACTGCTGTTATTTGGAATTTTCACTAGCAAGGTAAGTTTTTGTCATTTTTATATCTAATGAAGATTGTTTGCAGTAAAATCGGCACTAGATATATCCCTTTTCTTTCGTGTCAAAGATGGGTAATGTGACTTTATTGAGCATATTTGTAGTGAGCTTATTTGTCATCACACTCAAACTACCAGTATGATCTAAGCAGATATGAGAACTTTAATATGTGTTTACAATGTTTAATGGGTAATCTTTGTCTTGAAAATTGGAGTAGTCATATTTTTGGGGGTTTCGGACATCGTGGATATTGTTTACATGGCAAAAATATACTGTTCGAAAAGTTGTTCCTCGACAATTATTCGAGACTTTAAGAATGAATATGTAGTTATGTATCATAGCTGACAGGAAATTATTGGTTTCCCAGGGATCGAACAATCTTTAGTGCTAGTTACGGAGCAATAAAGCAATGATATTATTTTGCTTCCAGGCTGTGAAATGCTCAACAAACATTTCTGGTTTATATTTAAAACTACCACACATATTCCAATTGATTAAGTACCAGGAATTATTGTATTAACGAACTATTGGGCCAGAATTTTTTTACAAATTGGAGTACATAGAGAAATTTTCAATTTTAAGTAAAAACCCTTCGTTTTGCTTTTAATTAGCATATGCTTCATTGAATATGCAAAATTTTTCGTATAGTTTTAAAACTTTATATTATGTAAAATATATTATCCCTTGGTAGTGAAGTAAGCTCACATATACATATATATTTTTGTCTGATAGTTTTTGATTCATACTGCGGTACACAATTAGCCTGATGTGCATTTGATTATTTCATAACAAAACATGCCGGACAATTTGTCTCTCTAAACAAATATTTAGGGTAAGGTATTTCTCTGATAGTTGATTCATACTGTAGCGCACAGGCCTGATGCATATTTGATTGTTTCATAAAAGAACATTAACAATTTGTTTGTATAAAAAAAATATTTACAACTGTAGTGTAAGATTGTCTAACAAAGTTAAACATTGCTTGCTAGCACAGTAATATTTGCTCCATCAATTTGACTATTCCAGTCACGGCCACACATGTACTCCATATATAAGACCAAACTATCAACATGTTCATAACTGCACACAGCAATCAATCCACCACGATTGTGACCATGGGGGTGACTTTCAAAAAGTGCAATCTTCCTGAACTGAGTATGAAAACACATCAGCATAGATTTATCGGGTGGCACTGTTACAATAGCACTTCTGTCATCAGTTGATAAGCATATATCTACAAGCGTTGTTCTGAACATTGAAGCAGAGACAACACCAATATCCCCAATTATTCTTAGTCCAAAATGGTCTTGTCTTGTCTGCAGTGCTTCTTGAGGTGTGAGATTGGGTTGGCCTAATGGAAGGTTGAGGGTATTGTACAGGAGATTGCCTTCAACCATTGAATCTGCAAATTTAGCTATGGACTGCATAATACTTATTGATGATGGGATAGGTAGGATGCCATTGAAAAATTTCATTGCACCAATAGCAGCAATAATACAGCAGGCGTTGCTGCCTATTGGTACCCCAAAGATTGTTGCCTGAGATATATTGATTGGTAGACTCCATTCAGTGATGTGACCAAAGTAGATACTTGTTAGCAGTGTGTTTACTTGGTTATCTGGCTGAGCTGGTTGTTGATTTTGATTACAGCTTTGGACACACACACCCTCTGGACATGCTGGACACTTGGGAGGACCATTCTTGGGGTTTGTATGCCCTTTTCGTGGATGACCACAGTTCTTGCATTTTGGTGTTCGTTTAGGTGCAGATGGTTGTGATGGTTGTGGATTATGAGAAGATACACAAGGTAATGGTGGAGCTTTTGGAAATGGTAGTGCTGATATTGATTCTACTGCAGATTGGACCTGGCTGTCTACAGATGGTGTTTGTACTTGGTCACTCTCTGTTAGTATGTGTGAGGTATTGTCATCATCATCATTGTTGTTTTCATCTACATCATCATTGCTTGTTGTCTTTGGATTTAAAATTGCATCTTTTGCTGTAGTAGCCAAACTCTCTGCTTTTGCTGCAAGGAATTTCTGACAGAGTGGACAGAAACTGCAATCATCTAGACAATCATTGTGAAAAGAATGAGAACATCCCTCAAATAGAGTCCAAGGCTCATCCTGAATAACTTTGCACCCAGGCAAGTCACATCGTTGGTCTTGCTGTGCAGTTGTTAAACCACAGTATCCTAGTGGTAATACTTTAGTTTTGACTGCTTCTGTACCGAATAATCTAGGTAATGCAACCAGCTTCTTTTTTCCCTTGACAACAATGTTTCCTTTTCCAGGTTCTTTTCCTATTTCACAAAAATTTTTTGCGAGGATGGATGCACATTTGGCCTTCATGGAGCGTAGATGGTTTAGAATACTTTTCTTTTTTTGGGTTGGTGTAAAATTTTCTTTGAAGCTTTTTTGTGCCTGTTTGGAGTGGAATATTGCTTTAGCCTTTTTTTCTAGCTGCTCTGTACTGTCACATACATTTGTCTTTGAACGAATGATACTATGTGCATTCTCGACGGGGTATTCATCAAATATAGTCAAGTATTGTCTAATCAGGTTGTACATACCAGGGTGGTGCATTCCCCAGTATGTACACATGGCTATCCATACAAGAGGAGATTTATTGTAGTGATGCCTTTCCAAGCAAACAAACATGGTCCAGATTCTTATCACTGCCTTGAAATACTCAGTAAAATTGTTTAGTTTAAATGTCACACTGTAAATTGTTAGAACAAGGGGCAGATAGTTGTCCAGAAGGTTTAATAGTGTTCTGTACTCTAGATCTTTGCACTGGGAAAATTTCTCTTTGACAGAATCTCTTAAAAAGAGCCAACCACCATAAGTCACCTCCAACAGATAGCTTATTCTCCAGGGCTTTGGCTTCTTAGCAAGCTTGCTTTTAGGGAATAAGTTAGTGTAAATGGCTTCAAAAAAGGGGCGGAAATCATTGAATAATGTTTCTCTAGCATTTAGGGAAATGTGTAATGGTCCAATGCAAGGTATTACTGATAATATTCTTGGTTGGTTATTGTTGTTTATGGTTTGTCTTTTCCTTTCAGGTTCACTGGAACTGGCAGTTGAATATGAATGATCTTCATGAATAGTTGGAACATCTGTGTGGTTTGATGATTCATGATGCATTACAGAGGAATATGAATGGTCAAAGTGATGAACACCAGCAGTAGCTTCTTGTGTCAGTGATGGAGTTGGTGGAAAAAACTTCACAAGACTTTCATAAACTATCTGACGCGAGTAGAACTGGGCTGGCCAGTCACCAGGTTGTGGAGTTAAGAACATGTTGAAGTAGTCAGCTAGTTTAGTACTTAAAATAGTATTGAATATGGTTGTGGCGCCAGCTTTTAAACAAAGTTTCTCAAATTCGTTGGGGTCATATACCGGCGGATTCTTCAATGTTGTAAACTCATAATACATGACCTCCTTTAGACGCTTTAGTTCGAATGGAAGATCGCACCCTGCCATAGTAAAAAAATAGGAAATATCTCTAAGTGTAATAAAACACAATGGTTATCACAATATGTTCTCCTTGTTTTATAACGCAATATTCTTTGTTATTGGGGAATAGGCTTACGTTTAGAAAGGTGTTTCATTTCATCCTGAACTTCGTCAAAGAGGCCAGGTGGAAAAATTACGCTGCCGCACGGACCTCGCAGAATTTCTCCAAAACACGTTTCTTGCACTTGCCAGTTCTCTAGTGCCATGACATTTTCCTCTGTCTGACAGTGCTCACTTTTAGTCGTGGGCTCTTTGATGGGCGGTGTTCGTCGTAATGCGCTCGGCCTTCCAACCTTCCGCTTGCATTTTCCCACTCTCTGTTTCGGACATGCTAAATAAGTTTTTGTATTTTTCTTGGTTGAAATTATGAAAGAATCGTAATACTTACCCTTGATAATTGATTGCTGGATGTAGATAGTGCTGAATATCTGCATGCTCCACAAATTCGCGCGTCGTCTGACAGCTCAGCTGTTAATTTGAACTTACTGGCGTAAGGCTTCGCAGGCCTGCTATTTTTATGATCTTTAGAAGAAATGGCTTTATTACACACAGCACACTTCTTAAAATAATTGCTTCCATCACAAACGATAAAAATTAAAAGAAAAAACGAGATATACAGCAGCAAACTATAACTCCGAAACATTTTTGAACAAATAATATAACCGGGAGCCCTGTGGTGAGCCTTCAATACAACTCTGTCGTTCAGCAGCTACGCGCATGGCCATGCAAAACGGCCACTTGTTGAGATGCACATATGGCAATGTTTAAAAAATTATTTAATGGTCTTAAAAAACTTCAATGCCTTTGTAATTTACACACCTTACTGGTAAAGGATTGAATATTCAATATCGAGAAATAAAAAAAATTCATCTACTAGTTTTCAAGAACCAGTATTATTAACGTGTATGTCGAAATTCCGAGTTAAACGCGGCAGTTTAGTGCTTTACGTACAGTCGTCTCAACGGCAATCAAAAACTGCAAAAACGATGACATATTCACAAAATAAAGAACCATGCCTTGGTATTATTTGGAACCAAAAATATTGCTAGTTTTCTTTGGGAAATTATGGTTATAAAATTACTTTAGTAGAGCACCCGCGGTTTTAAATTTCTTCAAAGTAAAATAATTGCTCCGTTTTTACTCAAAATCGGTTTAATAGAATTTCTTGAAACGCTCTCACATTATAGACAAACATTTGATTTACAAAGTCCCATAAATCGTTTTGCTCGTCGAGGTCAGGATTTTGAGAAAATTGGCAAAATTTCAAATCAAGTGTATAACAATTTCGATGTTAAAAAAGCTCCGATTTCAACCAAACTAGCATCATTATAAAATTTGGTCCATTTGTAGTAGGTGTGTGTAAAAAGTTTGGTCAACTTAATTCTGTAACGCAATTAATAGCCGATTCAATTCGACTACCCGCGCACTGGCGAAATAGGGTCCAGCCACCTTAATTAAGTTCACAAATATGTTC
>JALIZF010001135.1:65000-153467 GCA_029948255.1 Telmatactis stephensoni
CATTAAAAATGTTTTTTTCAATCTCTTCTGATCGATCTGAGTTTTGAATTGAATGCATAAATTAAGCTACAGATCAGAGGAAACAAAAAAGACTTAAGTGGAAAAAGAGTAAGCGGAAAGTAGCAGAAATACACAAACACCAGGACAATTAATTCGATAAAGCACAAATACATTTTTATACTTTTGCCAGTTATTATACAATCTTTTCTTGCACAACAGCTTTTTTTATTTGAATAGTGCATTACTACACTTATGGTCTGGTTTTTGGAAATACTCATCTAGCTGCCTAATTGTTGTCACAGAGCTCTGTTTAACTATAGCCATTTCCCTGAGCGACTCCTCTCTTAATGAATTTTTGTTGGATATTAGTTTGACGAAGATCAGCGCTAATGCGGCCACGCCCCGATGACGTCACGAAATGGCTTACTGCGCATTTTCTCTTTACTAGACTTGACCGCTCGAAACGAACTACTGTTCACAACAGCTTGCACCTGCAGCTAAAGCCAAACAACGTTTAAAGAAAATCTATAAGAGGGTTTTCGAGAAAATAACAGCTGAATATTTGTATGCGAAAATAATGTGATTATATTAGTTTGTGTTGCCTTGACCACTCAAAACATTAATATATTGTTGAACGTACCTCCACTCATGCCACTACCTCCAGGCTCCAGGTTGCAGGCTCTCAAGGTAAGGGAAGGGGAGGAAGGGGAGGGAAGAAGAGGGAAGGGGAGGGGAGGGGAGAGGAGGGAGATGGGGGGGGGGGGAGGGGAAGGGGACTGACTGGGACTGAATGGGAACGCAGGCTAGTCTGAAAAGGCTTTTCAATGCCTCTTTTATACATAAGATCTTCACCTCCTAGAGATTGTAGAGGCTCAGATGCTCAAGATAGTTAACTCTTACATAGAGTCATTATTAAAAAGTGTAAATATACTTATATATAGTATATATTTAATCCGTTAGATTCGTTTTAGTAGAAATAGAATAAGTCAAATTTAATGTGTTTTGTTTATCTGTTGTCTATTGGTTTTTATCTGTTTTTATCTTGAATACATGCAGGTCCAAACTGAGTACCGTGCGAACAGAGGCCGGTGCTTGCTGCAGTGTAGTCCATAATTACTAATAATCTTAATAGTTTAACAAATACATATCACGGACTTCAGTTCATCTCGAAAAGCTGCCATCTTACAGGAATAAATGATAAAATTCATAAAGGAACTGCTTAGCAGCATAAGCTTGAATATCGGAAGAAATACAGTCTCAATTGACGTGCCATAATGTACCCTGTATATTTCGGCAATGCCTGTTGGTGACCAAGCTACAATTGAAACCACAGTCACTATAAATAATGTTTTTGATAATTTTTTGTTGTCGTCCATGATCCTTGTGCGGCTGACCGGAGGGAAGAATCGCACTTTGATCCATATTCCAAGATAAGAGAGAGACAATATCAAAAGAGCAAGGCCCGAAGATGAGAAAGTGCAAACAAGCAAAAACCCTCGAGAGACAATGTCATTTTCGTACAAAGTATAGCAAACTGGATCGAAATTTGAAAGGATCCAAATTGCACCAATACAAATCAAATACTCGCGTGTTGTAGCCACTCGAAGTCGAAATGGGAAAAGCACAGCAAGAAACCTTTCAATTGAAATGGCCGAGAGAAAATATAGCGAAGCGCTGACACTGAACTGAAATATATATGTAATGAAAGGGCGAAAACTCAGTTTATTAGAACGTTTCAGCAAAACAACAAGTGAAGCGATGCTGAATAGTACTGCACTAATTCCAACTAAAAAGTCAGCAGCGGTCAGGTTTAAGATCAAAAGAATCGACTTCTTGCCACGAAAACGTCTTTTGCGGAAGATTTTCAAAACTAAGGCATTAAAAACCAGAATAACATGCACATCCAATGGATCCATCTAGCCATATAAAGTCGGTTGCGAGGCTAGCACTTGTATAATAAGTTGTGTTGTTGTACATCTTCGAGGACAAAAGTTTTCTCTCCGGCTATAAAGACAAATTCATGAAGACTACTAGCTCGGGACGGTGATCGCATTTACTGAGCTCTAGAGCTTTAAGGGGCAAAAATACGACGTGTAGTTGGATCTGATTGGTTGATTTTATAAATATAAGATCTTAATTATAAGAGGTGTCAAACATGTCATCTCTAGAAAATTCTTGATTATTTATGAGGACGGATTTAATTAAAAGGATGTCTATTCAATAAATCTGTGTTTCCTTGACTAGACAGATGGCTCGATCGGCTCTTCCAATATCCATGTTGAAAGCAAATATTCATTTATAAAAAGCAGTTATTTTTGTCATTAAGTTTAGAAGTTTGACGATCTTATGATAGCTTAATTAAAGGGAAAGTACAGTTGAGAGTAAAGGGATTTTTCAATGCTAGTTATGCATTCTGACTGAAAACGCGGAAAAATACATCTCTTTAATTTAGGCGGTAAGCTTTATATTATAAGCTTTATATATAAGCTTTATATTTCTTTGTTGGCACTGTTTTTGCTTGTCTTATTATTTATACATACCTATTGCACAAACACTGACACTTTCAAGACTTTCAAAATCATCGAACCAAGAAGCTGAGACCGAAATGGCTCCTGGGTACACTAATAATATATGGATTTAATGTTTTACAACTACATCTACATTTGCAGTCGATAAAATCTTTCTATATCAGGCAAACCAACCATGCACAATAACTATAAAGATTCTAAAAATATTTACAAAATAGCAAAATAAAACAACATAAAAAAATTTAAAAAGGCTAATAAAAAATTGTATTAAAATGAAGTCGAACTGACTTTTAATTTCGATTTAAAAATACTTAAAGAATTTGAATTAACTATATCCTTAGAGACTTGATTCCCTTCCTTAATTGATCTGGGGAGAAAAGAATCAATGCAAAATGTATAAATATCAGTTCTAGCCATATAGGGACTTTATATTTAAACTGATGGTTTTATCTATGAATTCGCTATATAATCGTGTTTGTAAAACCAATGAATAATTTGTCTCAGTCGCTGTTTTAAACGTCTACGTACGCATACTAGCGCTTCTTTACAATTGTAATAGAGCTACATTTCATACCCAATATCGTTAATCATTAACTTTATATTTTAATGTTTCAACTCTCTGATGATGAATATTATTTAACTTGGCCTTTAAAAGAACACTTTGATAATAAGACTTTGACTATTTTAATATCTAAGTCAAATGAATTGGTCATGTTAAAACATATAAATTGTAACACACTTCACATATTGAGAGTTCTCTTCTAATTTAATCTATATTATATGATTTATCAGTTCCTAAGTTCTCCGTCAAGATGACATTCAATATTCTATTTCAACGATAATTACTTTTAGCTTTCTGTTCATAACCCTGTACAATTAGAAGTAAACACCAATGTTTACAAGTGTTATGTTCAATAAGATTTAAGTAAATACAATAATCACTGTTGATATAGCTGACGGAAATACAATCTTAGAACACTCGTCATCAACTCTTTTAAGATATTGAATTGTAAGCTAGTAATTCAGTTGGAAGTTGGAAGTTGGAAGTTGGAAGTTGAACGTTACACTGAATAAAGCCAAGTTCGATCCCAAGAAGTGTCCTGCCTTTTACCTCCCGCAAGTCCCCAAGGCAGCCTCTCTACAATGGTGAAGACCCGGGTACAGTTTTCAGGTATGACCTTGTTGTTGTGTTGATTGGTTGTGTATCAGCTTTATAAAAAAAAACCTAGAGAAAAAACCAACATTTATTGTATTGTGCCTCATTTTTGTCTCACATTTCGATATGTTTTTGGCTTTGTTTTAACAATTTTCTTTAACCCTCTCTTCTGAATAATTTTTTTTCTCTTCTTTTTCTCTCTAACGTAAAATCGGTAGAATTTTTTTTCCCTCCCTCTCCATTCTTTTTGACATTGTGATCATATTGAGTGTTCTCGCATATTTCACTGTACATTTTCTATTTCGGTTTTTACTTACTAGTTCTCAAAGTGCATTTACGCTCGGGAAAGCACGCAAGTTCTCGCGCACAAATTTGTTCCAATCCAATTCACAAACGAAATTCGAAGGAAGCAAAAATAATGGCTTCAAAGGAAGAATTGACCGCTCTAAACGAGCAGCTGATCCAAGCTTTCAAAACATCATTTGATCAATTACAAACGACACTTGCTACACAAAATTCGCAAAATCATGAGGATTTAGTAGCAGTCAACAAAACCATGAAAGATAGCATTGAAAAGAGTGAACACTCCTCAAAAACAGGGACTTCCCTTGGTAAAATGCCCACATTCTCAGGAACAGAGAATGACGCCCATGAATTTCTTGAGCAATTCATTTTTTATGCAAACTTTTATAAGTGGACTGATGACCAACGCCTCACAGCTTTCCCTTTAGCTCTCACAAACAACGCTCGTATATGCTTTTTCACAACTGATAAGAAATTTACAACTTTTAACGATCTGATTAAGATTTTCAAAGACCGATTTCTTTCCAATTGTGACGAATGGATTTTAAGGCAAGAACTTAATGCGCGACAACAAGGGTTAAATGAAAATGTTGCAGAATACGCTGCTGACGTTTTAAAGCGATGCCAACGCTTAGGAATCCCTAAAAAGGAGGAATTACATTATTTTATAAAAGGATCGCAAGCTCCAATTCGGGAACATTTAATTCTTTCACAACCTAAGACCATTGATGAAGCAATTACTTTGGCAAAAATCAAATCATCTATTACACAATCGAGCGCAGCTGTTGTCACAACTAAAGATCTTGATCAGTTTCAACAAACAATGATAAACGCTCTTCATAAAGTTACTCCTCTCGCGCAACCTGAGGCAGGTGTCGCTGCTTTTGATCACGAACCAAGCAGATCGCAAAGCGCAGATGTTGATGGGTTAAAAAGAGAGCTTCGAGAAATAAAGGACGCAATACGTCGCATTACTTCTCAGCCACGCCAGCAACATGAACAAAATTCTAAATTGCGATTCAATGACAGAGGCAACTTTGGTAGTGCTCGCGCTACGCGCACTGTCGATGGAGAAATTATATGTTATAGGTGCCGCAAAGTAGGACATCATTCTAAGGTTTGCCCGCAGAATACTACAGCAAATCAAGCGCACTTTGTACGCCAGCCTAACCGCGCACAAAATATTCCTCAAAGAAACTATCAGCAGGCAAATAGACCTCAATTTAGTCGCGCTGATACGCAAACTCAACCTTTAAACTTCGAAAGGGGGCAAATGCGCCGGAATTTTGTTCCCTTCAGGCAATAAACTGTTGTGATAAAGGTCAAAAATACGCTTTTTCTAAAATTTCAAATCCAAAAACTGGCCAAAACAAAAATTGTCACTTTGTTGACACAGCTGAGGAAATTTCTAAAGTCAAGTCATTAACTAGTGGGAAAGAAAAGGAAATTAAAATTTTCAAGGGAGCTGTCATTAGCACCTTTAGGGAAAGAAGGAGTGTGAACAAACATAAAACATCCACTAGTGCTAAAAGCAATAAATATTGCCAAACCAATTCGGAATCAATTCCCAATTTCGGTCCTTTTGCATCACCAGCTGTTTCTAGTAAATCAATAAACAACAATGACAAGCTTTCTGGCAATTATGGTACTGAGAATGTTCCCATTACGGTGTCAAACACAGCTGACTTTTCGCACATACAGGAAAATGAAAAACAAACTCATTATCTTGACTCCGGCTTTCATTTAGATAGTGAGTTTCCGCAAACAGCTGTTCTCTCAATTCCAGATAATTTTAAGTGTGCGAAAGTTGTTGTTCACTCTTCATTCACTACGAACCTTAACGGAGTGATCAGCCGAGTTTCTCATTTGAGTTTAACACATTTCAACCAACAACTTTCTAAGGTATGTTTTTCATTTATGTTTCGGCTCACTATGTTTCTTACATGTCTTTTTGACCTTTTATCAACTCAAGCCGCACCATTTTACAAATATGTTATGCTTTTACTTACTTTGTTGACGCCAACAACTTTATTTCATGCATTTTGCTCCACTCTGTTACGAATATTATATGCATTTGAACTTTTCTTGACAAATTTTATTGCTTTTTATTTTCATACTGCTTATCAGTACATAACAAGCCTCAACTGTTATGCTGATTTTATCGATTTTACTACACCTAAGAACAATGACAATTATAGTTCAATTTCTGAAACAATAGTATCTTGTACAACTCGTTTTGCTTCTTGTTCATCTAATCTGTTAATTCACGGATCTATTTTGAACTACAATTTACAATTTCTTGTAGACACAGGAGCTTCAACAACTTTGATTCATTCACATTTGTTAGACAAAATTTCTCGTTTAGGCTCGGATCTTAAACAGGATTCTCAATCTCAACCATTGCGCGCGGCAAACGGACACATTCTTCCTACTATAGGGCAATTGGTAGTACCGTTTCACATAAAGGATCATACTTATCCTTTCAAGGCAGTCGTTGCCACTAATATTACTTATGATGTCATATTAGGAAAAGATTTCTTTGAACACTATAAAGCTATTATAAATTTCAAGGATTCATTTTTTCAAATAAATAGTCAACAGCCACAATCTACTCGTGATCCAAATGACCAGCCTACCAATACCAATTATACTGTTCACGTAGCGGACACTGTTGAGTTACCTCCGCGCTCAGAAACTATTATTCCAGCGAAAATTCGTTTTCCTTTTAAACCAGGGACAACAGGTGTTATTGAGCCAAAACGTTCGCTAGGGTCAAGGTTTAATATTTGCGGAGCTGTTACCTTAGTCACGCTTTCTTCCGATTTCTCTGCTCCTGTAAGGTTACTAAATCCTACGTCAATGCCAGTTAAACTTTATCGACATACAACACTAGGCTGTTTTATACCACTTGACGATAACATTACTTGCACTGCCATCGGAGAACAATCTACCGCACCTACCGCAAATGTCCCACATACTACTGATCATACACAAGGCTTTACTTTCGATTTATCGCATACGGACCTTACACCTGAGCAGCGAAATCAGTTGAACGCACTTCTGTTAGAATTTCGCGATATTTTTGCTCTTTCTAATTATGAGCTAGGTCGTACTGACAGAATCTCACATCGCATTGATACTGGGGATAGCCCTCCAATTCGCCTTAGGCCATATAGAGTTTCAGATAAACAGCGTGACACTATTAATGAACATGTTAATGATATGCTCGATAGGGGTATCATTTCACCTTCAGTTTCACCCTGGGCTAGTCCTGTAGTATTAGTCCCTAAACCTGACGGTAGTACTCGCTTTTGTATTGACTATCGAAAACTTAATGCTGTCACTAAAAAAGATTCTTTTCCCATGCCACGATTTGACGATTCCGTAGAATGTATGAATGGCGCTAGATACTTTTCTACAATGGATCTTTTGTCAGGATATTGGCAAGTGAATATGGATCCTCAATCCAAAGAAAAGACGGCTTTTATTACTTATGGGGGTCTATATGAATTCAATGTTCTTCCCTTCGGCCTCACAAATGCCCCTGGAACGTTTCAACGGCTAATGGAAAGTATTTTAAGAAATTTGAATTATAAGATTGCGCTATGTTACATTGATGATATTGTTGTTTTCTCAAAGACATTTGAGCAACACTTAGTCGATTTGCGTGAAGTTTTTTCTCGCCTATTAGAAGCCAATATTCGGCTTAAGCCTGTTAAATGCAAATTCGCCGCAACACAGGTTGAATATTTAGGCCATGTAATTTCACGTGACGGAATCTCGCCGAATCAACGGAAGGTTCAGGCTGTTAGAGATTTCCCAGTACCTAGGAACGCCAAAGGCATACGTAGCTTCTTAGGACTTGCAAATTATTATCGACGTTTTGTTAAGGATTTTGCAAAAATTGCGTCACCATTAAATGCACTTACGCGTAAGGATACAAAATTTGTTTGGACAGACAAGTGTCAATTAGCTTTCGACTATTTAAAGAAGGCTTTATGTGAAGCGCCTATACTGGCTTACCCAGACTTCACGAAAGAATTTTTGGTTCATGTTGACGCAAGTGATTATGCATTAGGTTATGTGCTTTCACAAATGCAGAATGATAAAGAAGTTGTTATCGCATATGCAGGACGAGATTTATTGTCAGCTGAACGCAACTATAGTGCCACTGAAAGAGAGGCTTTAGCTGTAGTTAGCGCAATTAAAAAGTTTCAGCCTTATTTACACGGACGCAAGTTTGTTATTTATACTGACCATAATGCCCTTAAGTGGTTAATGAGTATTAAGGACCCTACGGGTAGACTTGCTAGGTGGTCTCTCCTTCTGCAGCAATATGATTTTACAATAGAACATCGAGCAGGCGCCAATAACGGCAATGCCGATGCATTATCACGCAGAACGTATGCAGATGTTAGTGTTGTTGATTTTCCTAAAGTAGTGATAAGTCAGATTCAACAACAACAACTTCAAGATTCAGAGCTTAGTGATATTACTAGATATCTTTATAGTGATACTTTACCAGAACAGGAGTCCACGTGGGAACCTGCTTCACACATTCTTGATAAAACGCTCATTGAGCAATATAAGAGCCAACAGTTGGCCAGACAACAACCCAAAAAGAGAAGGAAACGGAAACGACACTAGTTTTATAAAACCACATTTTTTTTCTCGTTATATACGCAATATTATCACAATGACAAATTTATTTCCCTACACACTCTCATCACGTTACCTCGTATATCATCCAAAATGTCATTTTGTACCATTGAATACCTTTCCCCACTAACATATCAAATTCGTCGTCAATGTTATTCAGGACCACTAACCCGTAATGATCTTGCTCTTATTTCATGCCCTAATTCTAAAATTGGTGTCAAAGCTGATACACTAACCAAATGTTTTAATCAACACGGCACGTTGGTCTGCCCTGATACTGTGACACGACAATCACAAGACAGTACTTGGCTAGGTCTTCCTTGGACATTAGGCACGACAATCACATTTCCACGCAGCCACTCTACTATTAACTGTGACGATGAACAACCCATCTACCATTTGGGTGGCCGCTTCTTTTTATCAACAAAGAGACAGACCATTAATCTCAGCACTGGACCTCTCAGAATGTCACCACTTGCTGTATATCACATCCCATGTAACGTTACTTCAGAATTTCTCACTACTGGCTTTGGTACCTGTCCTAAAGTACTGACAGTAAACCTACCAATCTTCCGTCGAAAAGTTCTTAAGTACGTACCATGGACACCCAAAGACAACAATGCCACACTTCAGCTACACTATAAGTCACTCCATATTCCACCTCCCCTCAAGATCAACAAAACAGTCCTCAACGCACTTGATAAAACCTTTAACAGATTAAACGGTGACTTCGCTGCAAAACTAAAGCAAGTACGCCAAGACATCACAAAGATTCACTCTGTGGATGACACGCCTATCAGCCTCATCGTAGCTTGCACTGCATTGTGCCTATCCACTATCTCTATCATCATACTTCTCGTCCTTTGCTGTTATCATCGCAAACAACACAACCAACTGCCAAATCCACAACTTGTTCACTATGTTGCCACTCGCCAACCACATCCACCCCACTTCCACGAAACTGACGACGCAACTCATGTGCTCCACGTCTCCGACTCATGTTGTCCTGACTGCGGAGCTCACGACACCGACAACGACACCGACAACGACGACAACGCAGTATTACCAACGATACCTGAAGAACAAGACACCTAAATATATTTATCTCAATATCTACTTGTAAACTTCTAGAACGGCTATAACGCTTTTCTCTATTTCGGTCTCACGGTTTTAAAATTGCAGTATTATAACGTTATGAACTTCTAGAGGTATTTAATATATTCCTATATTATTGTAATATTTATTTATTTATTCATTTTTCATTCGGTGCAGGATTTCCAACTATTTCTCGATTTTACAATTTCTATCGTATATATATTGTAATCCAAGTATTTATTCTATCACAAGACGTATAGGGTATCAACAACTTTTCAATACAGGAATCTATTTATCTTAATCATTTTCGAGGGTTTACAAAATGGGATACGAACATTTTTCACTGACCAACATATTTTCGCAGGAGCTCAAAACTAAGGAGACGGCCCTGTAATAGAGCTACATTTCATGCCCAATATCGTTAATCATTAACTTTATATTTTAATGTTTCAACTCTCTAATGATGAATATTATTTAACTTGGCCTTTAAAAGAACACTTTGATAATAAGACTTTGACTATTTTAATATCTAAGTCAAATGAATTGGTCATGTTAAAACATATAAATTGGAACACACTTCACATATTGAGAGTTCTCTTCTAATTTAATCTATATTATATGATTTATCAGTTCCTAAGTTCTCCGTCAAGATGACATTCAATATTCTATTTCAACGATAATTACTTTTAGCTTTCTGTTCATAACCCTGTACAATTAGAAGTAAACACCATGTTTACAAGTGTTATGTTCAATAAGATTTAAGTAAATACAATAATCACTGTTGATATAGCTGACGAAAATACGATCTCAGAACACTCGTCATCAACTCTTTTAAGATATTGAATTGTAAGCTATTAGCTCAGTTGGAAGTTGGAAGTTGGAAGTTGGAAGTTGAACGTTACACTGAATAAAGCCAAGTTCGATCCCAAGAAGTGTCCTGCCTTTTACCTCCCGCAAGTCCCCAAGGCAGCCTATCTACACAATCATCTAACTTTTCCAATATGTCCATTTCGGTCTCAACCTCTAGGTTTTGAAAGGGTCAGTATTTGTGCAAATGCATGGGTACACATTTAATTTGCGCAAATAAATTTATCATAAACAATCAAATATAAGGTGTCTAATAATATTTCACTTAATCAAAAAAATCCCGTTCGGCTATAGCTACAAACTGATCCATCATTTTGTTATTAAAGTCCATTACAGATATATCATTATCTCAGCCTTGTGCCCGAATTTGAAACGCAAGTACTAATAATTAAATGTCGTCAACAAGACATGATTGATTTATAACGAAAGAAAATATATTGCAATTTTGATTAGAAATCGACAAAAAGCAGGTCAGGTGTCTTATTACTCAGTAATCATAATTGCACCAGCCTACAAAACAGTATTTGTATTCTAGAATTACACCAATATTATTGATAATCTTTGAATGGCTGAGTCGGATTAAGATAAATTATAATCGTCAAAAAATGATAGACCCAATTTTTAAGTCTATCATCTTCTTGGTGGAAGGATTCGTTGTCACCTCTTCTAACATTCTCAGTCTCTACATATTTGCAAGAAGATTTCGCCATTGCAATCCCTGTCTTTTCCTCATCAATTTGTCAGTTGCTGACCTTCTAGTTGGATGCCAAGCAGTTCATTCCAGTATCACCGCCATTTTACCAAAACCAACAAACAGAAAACTATTCTTTTCAGCTCTTTACCAAATTCGGGCATTTTACAGGCATAAACCAACAAGTTGATGAAGGAGTTTAAATATAGCAAAAATAATACTCCGACATACAAATCTTCATAAAAGGAACTATTAATTACCATGAAACACCTCAAAATCCCATAAGGCAGCAATGTGATAACCGACACAAGAGTGGCACAGAAAAGTGTCTTGCACAGTTTCATAGTTTGCATTTGAGTATTGAAGGGGGTTTGAAACACTGGGAAATAACGTAGTTTAATGTAAATGCTACTGTAAGATACTGTCATGATAATAAATGATGAAAACATAATAATTAGAGCTAAACCTAGGACAATATCTGCCCTCAAACGTCTTTCTTGACAGCATAAAATTGCAGAGAATAAGCCAGGAATTGAGCTAATACACCATGTTGTTGTTATTCCATAATAGTAGTATGATCTCTTTACAACACGATGACGAAAAGGACTGAAGACTGAAAATGCTCTTTCCAGAGCAATCAGTGCAAGAGTTGTTGTTGATTCTAGGATCGCTAAACTCCAGAATACTTTTGTAATAACATCATAGAGGCTTTCACACTCATTGCTATTCTTGCCACTATTGTTGCAGCAAAGTAAATGCGAGAGTTGGAGTTGCAGATGGAAATAGACTGCCAACAAGGGCAAAAGTCGGCTAGTGAAGTTTTTGGTTCTGCTGGAAAAAGAACAAAAACAAGACGGTGACGACGATGAAGGAAACAAGAACATGAAGAATAGCAAGAGGAAGTTAAGACTAGATGAAGAAGAACAGAGGAAGAGGAGGAAGAGGAGAACAGCAACAACAACAACAACAACAACAAATAGAAGCAGCAGCAGCAGAAGAAGAAGAAGGCGGCGGAGGAGGAGGAGGAGGAGAAGAAGAAGAAAAGGAAGGAGAAGAATACATACATGACTAAACATAAACCTTTTGAATAATAAAACAGATTTAAAGACAATGAAGCAAAAACAAAATAATAACAATGTTTACTCATATCTTTAGCTTTTGAATCATTATTGATTACTTCGCAAGTCAATTTCATATTGAGACAACCGGGCCACAAATTTAATAAAAGAAGCTGTGCAGTGTGCTTTATAGCTTGTAGAGACAGTTCCTGATAGATATATTGAAGGCAAATAAATCAATAAAAACAAATAGAAATCAAAGAAGATCTTTATTAAAAAAGTGCCGATGCAATTGATCATTCTCTCAATAAATTCGATATCAAGTAACAGTAGTTTTCGTGATGCTAGTATACACTTATGGCAGTATATCAAAAACTGACTTTCCATTTAAAATTCCTTTGAAGTCACTTCAAAATGATAAGCGCGACATCGAAACGTCGTCGTCTTTCACATCAACTAGTCACAAAATCCGCTAATTTTCCTTACATCTTTTCTAAGATAAATACTCAATTATATACACCCTATTTTTGCAAAAGGCAAAGGATGTTCACCGAATTCGAAAGGGACCTTCCAGTGGGCGGAGGATACATCGTTCATCTCATATCGAGAGATTCGAAATCAAGACAAGGATGTGAGAATTACACTTCCACAGAAGTCGAATTACAGTGAACTTCTCGCTAAGAAATCCGCGCTCTAAACAACTAAGCAAGCCTTGCTCCACCTAAAGTTAATAATGCAATTGGTCTATATAACCTGGAGCTCACTTTTTCACGTCGTACCATTAGAGTAATACTCCGTGTTAGTAATAGGATGTTAATGGAAATTAATGAAAGACTGCGTAGCACTGAGATAGCATGAAGTGGAAAATTGAATGAAAGATGCAGTGCTAATGGAGAAATCCCACCGACGAAACTCCTCTTCTAGCACTACGTCATTCATTCACATTTCCACTTCAGGATGACCTCGTTGTTGTTCTTTACATTACGTTTTTGACGCATTTTTATTTTCTTACTGAATTACACCCTCTTTCCGTAGTGTTAAGACGTGAGGTAATGATGAACTTTGGAAATATCCGGCATTCTTATCAATAGATGCTGATTCTTATCCAGACAGGTTGACTAGTACTTTTGTTTCTATCACTAACAATAATGGTTGATATTTGGCCTCATTTTGGAGGATGCTGTAGTTTCAAAAACCTTAGTAAATTGCAACGTATAAATGCGAAACGGACCGCGCCGTGCCGTGACCGAGTTCAAGTGCCATAATGCCTATACAAACATTCGAATTTCCTGCCGTAAACGGTCCGTGCCGTGCCCGTCCTGGTTTCCACAGTCATTCGAAATCTGCTCTATCATAGGCTCCTTGCAAACCTTGCAGTGGTAATGAAAAATATGTCATGAATCTTATTGGATTCTGATCCAGACATGATTGATAGTGCTGCATGTTGTTTTTAAGTAACAACGGTTGATGTGTCCTCTCTTTTAGGAGATGCAATAGTTTCCAGAACATTATTAAAGCTGCAATTATCGTCGTTTTTTGTAGAGTTGGTAAAGAGATGCCATGAATTTTAGTTAAGATTGTGGGGATTTTGTGAGATTGTCGTCGTGCTGTAGCTTTGTCGAGATACATTCCATCCGCTGAATATTTTATTACAGTTACAAAACCTTTTACACTTTAATAAGGTTTGGATAAGCTACTCCTGCAGATATTGGCCATGATCTTCAGCTCTGTGCCAAATTCTGGAATTTTCCAGGCATAGACTATCAAATTCAGAAAGGAGTTCGAATACATAAAAAATCTCGAACCTTGAAGAACGTGGAAAGGAGCGAAACGAGAAGGATCAAAAGCCTCCATGAAAAACCGCACACCAGCATACGGAAACGAAGTTAAGATGAACACAACAGTGGAAACAAAGCAACGTCTTACAAAGTTTGATCTGTACTTGAGCGTTCTGATGATGCTGAAAAACTGGAAAGAAGCGTAATTTGATGTAGATACTGGTGTAAGATGTTATCAAAAGAATTAGGGATAGATTTACTGTACAGGCAGCCGTGATAAGTACAATTCTTTTTCTCACAGCGTCTTTATGACAAAGTAAAATGAAATACACCAAACTATGAATTGCACTCAAAGACCATGCTAATGCTATTCCAAGTCGATAGTATGTTATCTTGGCAGTACGATGGCGAAAAGGCATAAAAACAGCGAATGCTCTCTCGATAGCGACTAGAGCTAGGCCTGTAAAATGACAAAACCTGCAAGAAGGACAATGAAACCCAAGGAAGGATAAGGCCAACGTTATGACAAGGAGATTTCCTGAAGAAAAACTGGTAGGTCTCGTAAATTTCTCAAACTGACCAACGGTTCGATTTCACAATATAAAATCAGTACTCCAACAAGAAAGTCTACAACTCCAAGGTTCATTAACAAGATGTAAGGCTTGTGACCCCAAAACTTTTTAACAAAGATAATCATGGTCAGAATGTTGCTGATAATGATTACAAAACCTTCCAGTACGAAAACTGTAAACCAGAAGATTTTTTCTCCATCAGCCGGGCTCGTCATGTTCATGGCTTGTCATGGATTCGAGTCAGGATTCCCTGTATCTACCAACTTCCGTAGCTTCCAAAATTTCCAAGTTTTTGTTTTCTTTTGTTTGTTTTGTTTAAGGAAACTAGTTTTTCAAATTTTCAAGTGAAACGTAAGTCGCGGGATTCGCCCCCCACAGCTCTTGTACATGGAGCTGTAATTTCTTGCCGTCATTCCTCATCTTTTATTATTGATTAACAGCTGCTCATACTCCAAAAAGTTGGACTTCACTTCAGTAAACGTACGGAATATGATCTTCAGTACGCATGCGCTATCTCACGGGATCTCGAATATGCAAATGAGGAGGTAGAATTTAAATATAAGTCCTAACGGCGAAGATGTCATATTCAAGCAATTAATCTCTCTCAGCAAGAGTAACAACAACTTTAAAATGACTTTCATTTGAACGAAGAATAACAATGCTGCAATAATATTATCAGGATATTAAATTTCGAACACATTTTCGCAAATTCTTCAGATGTAATTTGATATGCTTTTTAAATTTTCTTCGAAAATAAAAAGCACAAGAAAAGAGCCGAGAAAGAAGAGGAAAGTAAACGGAAGGGGATCTCATCGTATGTAAATGACGAAGACTTGCAACTTATTGTCTTATTTACGAAACGAGTATGAGTGCAGGCCGAGTGTTTATATCCCACGATAAAACACGAACTGAGTAATTTAAACTGATAATTCTAAAACCTATCATTTGAAAATATTAATTACAACATGAATTTATGATCAAAATTGTTTTAAATAATAAAAAACAGAATCGTGAAAAATAATAATATGAAAATACATAACATTTTTTTCTGTCATCATTTTATTAATTTTCTTTAAATACACCACAGATCTTATCTACAAAACTACATTGTATAGAAAAATTACATCAATAAAATTCCGTTAATTTTCTTAAGATATTTTTTCACTTTTCTACAGGTGAAAATCTTAGGGGTACTACTTTAATTGCTTGCCAAATAGAGGTATCTTTATCAGTTTAGGCTAGAGTGACCCATTCAAAAATAGGGCCCTTGCAAAACTGACCGATAATTTTCTAAAGGCACTTAAAAAGACGTATCATCAATAAGCAAATAAGTTGATACTACTTTTTGAAATATAGGTAGTGTATGCAGTGTAAAATAGACGTGGCTGACAAAAATAATCGAATACTATACACATCTTACCCGAATTTGTACAACAGTGAGCATCGGAGTAAAAATGCTATATAACAAGCACGTACGTCGCGAATGTCTTATATCAAGTGTCTCATTTTATCTTAACACAAAAGCATCAATGACTATCTAAGGATAAAGCTTAAGGAAGGCAATGATATTTAACATCCATATCCCTTCCCCAAAAGTGATGTCCATGGAGGATGGCGTAGTGTTTTCATCCGGTTTTAACCTATCCCTACGTACTTAAAAAAACACTGAGCAAAATAGATTCCAAGTGTGGCGAAAACCCGGGACCTACTTTTTTGCTTCCCATCTTTCCATTTCTATGTACATATTTACAACTCTGTGTGTTCTGTCAACAAAGACAATATACTTCGTCGTTTTCTGTTGTTTGGATAGGACACGAAGAAGCGACTCTTATCTACAGTGCTCTGAAATGACTAAATGAACATTAGCGTATACAAAAGGTTTTACAGACGACATAAGGTATCATGTAGATCTCAGTAATACATCAAAGTTTTTAAAAATCATTACCTCAGTCACCTCTGCCGCCACAATCATCACCACCACCTACGTCACCCACCACCACCACCACCATCACAGCCACCAACCACCACCACCACCCTCTCGTCGTCGTTATCATCATCATCATCATCACCACCACAACCAACACAATTAATCCAAATTAAGGCCTATTTTCCATTAAGGCCAATATATAACCTACCGATACATATTGAGGGTTTCCAACCAGATTCCCATTGTTACCATTTCCAGACTGGTCTTTCAGAACAGATCCTGTCTGTCCGTCCATGTCGTAGTGTGCACTTATAAGGTTTTTATGGATGGGCCATTGGAGACCAGCAAGCTTCATGTAGCTTTTGATTTCTGAGTCTGGGACTTGAACATCCCAAAGTGTAGTCTGGAGGAAATAGTGTTAAAATATTACTATTAGGGACCGAATGATCACCTCAGCTTTTTTTTCGTGTACAAGGGGTGGTCACATGCTGGAGGTTTTCCTGTATCAGGTAAGCAACAGCAACATTCCCTCTGATCATGAGTTATTATTTAAATGGTCATATTTTATCCACAAAAATCAACATCATTTATTTCATTATAATATTCTAACAGGATGCCCGTATTACCAAGGAGTTTTTAGTGAAGCCCTGTGAAACCTCATCAGTACTATGGCAGAAGACATAATGAAAGATTATTAGAGTGGGTCCGGAGGTTTTGTCTTTTTTTGTCCCCTGGAGTTTGGGCTACCTGTGGTCACCCCTCAAAAACCTTTAGGGGATGAGTGCCCATTTTCATACCAAAACTCGATCTTTCACGGTTAGGATCGAATGCAATAATCATATCATCATATCGGTTTATACTTACATCATCTAGCGTTCCCTTCAAATAATTTGTCTGATCTCTTCCGATATAAAGGACGGTGCTTGGTGACTGTAGAAAAGAATTCAAATAAACAACACACAGATTTTAGTAACATAATGAAAACTGTCACAATAGGTATGAGATCAAGTAACTTTGTTCTATTCTGTTCGGCCACGTTTGAGAGTCGAGTAAAGCGAGTTGCATTTGAAAGGGAGGTAATGGTAACTAATGGCCTAGTACTTGACTATTGGGTACGATCTCTTTAGGAATTACTACTCTGTGTTCTATTTTGTAAATTGCCTTGCAAAAAGACTTTGTAGGGTAAAGGGATATCGACTAAAATATTTTTTGCCATTTGTAACAAATTTCTAAAGAAGTCTAATGGTCCGAAATGTCGAATTCTAACATTCGAATTCCAACTGTCTATTTCTCTATGTTTGAAATTTGCTAGAGAAACCTCAGTTTCTAATAAACCATGGATAGAATGACCATTGGGAATTACCTAAAAAATTGCTAGAAATACAATGTATTGTAAAAGAAAGAAAGAAAGAAAAAAAATGGTATCGCCTTTTTCAGTTGTTTGTGCTTATTACTTAATTACTTTCTGGGACCCAAAAGTTGGAGCGCAAATCAAAGGGTATCCCTATCAATGTCAATAAAGTTTATATATATGTGAAAAACCAATATGAAAACAAGTATTTACCCAGGATGGAGACGGGACATCACTGGTGGTTCCAACAACTGTCCCATTTACAAACAAGTGCACTTTATTTCCTGTCGATAAAAATATCACAAAATTGTTAATTTGACGTGGCTGTGTGAACCAGCTTGACTACAAAACGAGACAAAAATAACGCAACTTATATTGTGACAATAAAACGCGATAAAAGCAACAAAAGATACACAACCATGAATGAGACTTGTCACGCAAGGTATACGAGGCCATAATATGTGGTGCAAATAACGCAACATGACATAGCAACCGTAAAACGTGACCCAAGTAAAAAAATTAAAGGCACATGACATGACATAGCGACCATAATCGTGACATTTGTAACGCAAAGTACATACTCTGAGCATCATATCTCAAGGCTAAATGATGCCATTCATCTGGTTCTACTAATTCGGTCCCTGTTGTTACTGTTGATCCCACGTTACCATGTATATATCTATAAAATACAAAATCACAATTATATAATAGTAAATGCAGTAAAAAACCGCTCTGATCATCTCAAACTATTCGAACCCATCCCTCTTCAAAGCGATGTTGATTCCCTTTGGTGGTTCAAACTTGAGGGTTGTACTGTAATCCAAAAGGTTACATTGACAACAAGATATACTGGCTTGTACGAGATTTGGGGGGTGGGCGGGGGGAGGGGGGTGGGGGAAAATAGGATAAGAATAGGAAAAGCTATTGACAGTGAAACCTCTCCTTACGGACACCTCTATAACACGGACACCTCTCTAAAACGACCAGGTCGTCGTGAGTTGTTACTTAGGATGTTTTCCATTTAATGGAACCAACTGGCTAGAACGGCCTGATTTCTTAAGACTGATTCCAGACAGAGCTAGGAATGGACATGTGAACTGGCCATTCTGGACGGTTGGTTCCACTAAATGGAAAATGGAAAACACCCTCAGAATATCCACAGGCTCCCTTGTGATAATCTTCTATTAAATGGCCAATTCAAAAGTTTCCCTCGGGTGTCTACATTAAAGTGGTTGGACTGTATTTTCCCTTTTTCTGTTTTCTTATATGTTGCATTCAACTACCATAGGAAACGCAGCTAAATGTTTATCTCATTAAAGACAACCGAGTTATTCACACCATTATTTGTCTCCTTGATAATAATTGTTACCTGTTTTTAAGATACAAGCAAAGCTTTGCATCCAAAGTACAGACGATAGGTTGGTTGGATGTTGGATAACTGGTGGCCATTTTCACCCACGTTGTGACGGTAAAACTGTAATAATAAGATAAAATAGGACTTTCACAGACATGTTTCGAATTGACCCTTCCAACTGAAAAAGAAGGCTGATTACTTAGTTAATATGACCTGCTGAGCAATGCAGTTATGAGGGATATACCTCGTAATACTGATCGAGCAGGTTTTGTGTGCGGGTAGGAAATGTATGTTATGGCAAATCGATATCATTATTGAAAATAACTGTAATAATACAATAAAGTATGACTTTCACATGTATGTGTTAAATGGACCCTCCCCAAGATAAAAAGGCTTTCGCTCATATGATTAGCTGGTCGACATTAAATACCATGGTATTCCGAAATGACAAATGCAACCGTACCTGTCTGTTAAGCGCAAGGAGCTAATTGAAGGAAGTACAACGTAGTCATCAGTCCCGTCAAACAACAACGCTTCATTCAACCTGTAAGGATAATAAGTATTCATTACGTTCAAGTGTTTGGTATGATAGCACTAGCCTGCCTCGATGAATGAATGCTATGAAGAAATGAAGGACTGAAGATATAGCAGTTTTCATATGACAGTAAAAACAGCACGTTACGGTAGGAATGTCGAATGTTTTTATAGTGACACGGTCAAGGCACGTTAAGCTAGCGCAAGTAAATAATTGAAGGGAGTTTCACACTCATTCGAAAACTGCTTTAGAGAGCAAAAATAGTGGCGATGATGATGAGGAGGAGGAGGAGGAGGAGGAGAAAAAAGAGAAAAAAGAGAAGGAGGAGGAAGGTCGAGGAGGAGGGTGAGGAGAAGAAGGAGGAATTATTTACCTTTCTGCGCACTTGGCTTCCAGTCTAGACCAGATAACGTCTTCTTGGCCAAAGACAAACATTCCCAGTCTACCCCCCGTAATTCTTGTATCGAATATATCACTCGAGTCTGTTAGGACCTTTTCACCTTGATAGATCTTTATCCTGGAGATTAAAACAAACAATTTAGCACTAACGCAAGTGGCATTGACGAATATGTGATGTAGGATAGGGTTGCAACTATCCGTACACTTGTAATAGAAACGAACACATTGGGTTGTACGCCACCGACTTCGTTACAAAATCCACTGGTCTTGCTTGGTTGCCGCGTAGTCTTTGACTTCCTTCAACATCTCAGACACTCATTGCTCATATTACAATTTAGAATCTTAGGGTCTAAGGTTGGAGTAATAGTTCACCGCTCGTCGCTCGACCCTGTGGTTGAGGTTCGAGTTCCCGCTCAGGTCTGAAACATGTGACTTTAGCCATTTAGTTTCTCTTTCTCTCTTGTCACGAGGATTTTTCTCCAGGTACTTTGGTTTCCCTCCCTCCTTTAAAACCAACACTAGTTCGATTTTGAGTTGAGCTCATTGATCACACACGGGTTGTATGGCGGCTGCCTAGTGCGACATTTACACGCCTTCAACCTGATGACGTTGAGCTGCATCCCACACATTAACCCGTTAGGTTGTAATGTACATGCATGATTCCCTCACCCCTCCCCAAATATACTCACCAATTTATTAACTAGACGCACACGTGCGTTCACTCATGCCCCGGAAGCCCCTTTTATGACCGGCCCCGTTCGTACTCTTCCCCGAGCCGTTTCACGCATTCTTCACTTAACCGTAACATAATAAAGACCTTTTTTGACCTTTTTAAAGAATATCTGATTAGTCAGTTTGTCTGTCAGCAGCTATTAGTCGACATGCAAAATATTACCAGCGAATATACCAGTTTATTCAACTTTTTATTTCACTATGTATCTCAATTGTTTGCTGTAAAGACTTCTACAACGGCGTTTTTCACACAATAACAAATCGTGAATTTTTTCGTTCATGTTTCGGATGTTTTAAATAATAAAAGACGTTACGTGACCAACAAGGTCAATGGAACCTATCCGTTCCATGCAATGGTCTGCTCTAGAATTCCGTATTAAAATTCAGTACAAAAACCTCTCAAGATCTCTTGAATGCTTGAATGAGGAATACAATTGACTTTTACGTATGTTCGTTTAGCAACATGTAGGATGAGAAATTCGTAGATTCACAGCTCATAGGAAATACTCTTTATCTATGTTTATCGCGAGGGTTCTCTTTCAAGTACTCCATTTAGAGTTCGATATTTGGTCAAAGTATTGGAGATGAAGCTCAAACTAACAGCCCATTCTGAAGTTCTTATAAGTATATAGGTATACCTCGAGTTAAAAGCTCCAAATTACATTGTGCTACTGCAGGAAAAGCCTGTCTCTGAAAACTATTTTCTTTGTAGTCGGCCATCTTGCATTCCTAAAGTTCCTCGCTGGCGTTCACTACGGAGATGATGAATGAAGGGCATTGTTTTTTACGTTCTTAACCAATCAGGGGTGTAACTCGTGACCGATTGCGCAAGAATGCTGCATTCTCGAGACGAAAAGAGGAAAAAAAAAAAACATTTGCAGTTTATAACTCGTTCCCGGCCTAAAGGCCTGGGCACGAGTAAAAAGTGTAGGCTTCTAGCATATAAACGGTTTAGGAAAAAAATATATATGTTGATGTACCTGATGACACCAACTGATGGGCGGAATTTCACGTGGAACTGGTACGAAGTCTTATGCTTCCAGCCTTCCATCTTTGAATCACACCAAAGAACTGTCACCTATAAACAATGTTATTCAATGTCACAAAAATCTTAAGAAGAAATGAGCAAATTCAAAACACGAACAACAACCGTGATTTATGTATAATAACAACTAAATAGAACAAAAAAACAAAAAAACAAACAAACAAACAAAAACAAGAAACAAAAAACAACAACAACAAACAACAACAACCGAAAGACAATAATATTAGCCAAAGAAGCAAAGTAAAAATCAAGCGATACTAGACATGTCAAGCAAACAAACAAATAAAACCATAAGTAATAAACATGAAACAAGAAAATAAATAAATAAATTAAATAAATAAATAAATAAATAAATAAATAAATAAATAAATAAATAAATAAATAAATAAATAAATAAATAAATAAATAAATAAAATAAGTAAATAAACAAACAAACAAGCAGAACAAAACAAAACAAAACAAAGCAAAACAAACAAAATAACCAACAACAACAGCTCTTTTGAGTGCGCATTTTTGGACCTCTACGAACATACTTTTTTAGCCGTATCTGCTGAGTGCCATAATGCTTTAGCAAGATTAGCACCAGGACCAACATCAGAATCTACCAACTGCAAAGGAAAAACACGGTATTATCGCAGGGATCATTTTCCATAGCCCCAACACTCTCAGATCACTTCTTGATTAAGGACGTTCGTGGGCATTGTTCACGCGCACTTTTACTGCGCACGCTAGCGCGCGCTACCTCAACTAAATCCAAGATGGCGGCCGAAAAGAATTTTTTTCGGTAATGACTTTTTCGATTTTTTTAAAATGGAAATTATTTGAAAAAAGAAAAAAAATTAAAAAAAGGAATTTTACCGAGGAAAAAAAATCGTTCAGGTTGAAAAACTGCAGAAAAAAGGATGGAAAAGATTCTACTGGACCCAGTCTCCTCTCGGTATTCAAGATGGCGGCCAAATTTTCAAACTTTGCGGCTCTTACGGCTCAATATCTCGGAAACGAATACGGTGATCCCCACTTTTTATTTCAGTGTTTGACAAAGAATTACATAGGCTGTTAATATTCTAAATTTGAGAAAACTATTATGGTAAAATCATAATAAAAACACGGATTTCTGTGACAACTTTGAGCGAAGTCGCGGCAAAAGCGTCGCTCATGACTGCCAATTCGAATTAAAAACAACAGCTATTTGTTAAGTATTTACAAATATTTTCACATAATATTATTCCATGGATTATTGAGTGGTCGTGTAAATAAACATTGAGCAATCCATTTAGTTTTTCTGCAAAAAATGACTTCTATGCTCGACTCGTATAGATTGGCGCGCAAGCGATCTTCTACGAGAAAGTGGGTGCACTTTGATGTCACCTCACTCCTCAACGAGCACGGTGACCCCCATTTTTTCTTTGCTCTTTCAATTTCTATGATGACATTATCTCACCATGCGAAGTATGAAGGAAAAAACATGGTTAACTTTTTTTCCCGCGAACGTCCTTATTTAAGGTAGCTGAGTGAAGTATAGATATCTTTGACAATTATGATGAATGATGATCAAGATAAGAAGAAAAGAAAAGAAAAGAAAAGAAAAGAAAAGAAAAGAAAAGAAAAGAAAAGAAAAGAAAAGAAAAGAAAAGAAAAGAAAAGAAAAGAAAAGAAAAGAAAAGAAAAGAAAAGAAAAGAAAAGAAAAGAAAAGAAAAGAAAAGAAAAGAAAAGAAAAGAAAAGAAAAGAAAAGAAAAGAAAAGAAAAGAAAAGAAAAGAAAAGAAAAGAAAAGAAAAGAAAAGGAAAGAAAAGAAAAGAAAAGAAAAGAAAAAAAAAAGAAAAGAAAAGAAAAGAAAAGAAAATCATTTCCCAAGATCCTAAAATCGATTACCTTTAACTGTAGTCCTTTAATCCCAGCATTGATATCACTATCGGCATAATTAATGTTCTCTTTTCGCCACATAACAACATAAAACTTCCTATTTGTTTGATATCCAAACACCACGCCAATGTAGTCCGAGCCAGAAGATGCCTTAACGTACATGGTGCCCTTATAGTCAACTGGACCATACCTAGTGTTACCTATAGATGAAGAAAAGTGGAGGTAAGTTTGGTGGTTTAATTTATTATTTGGGATATACACTATATGCTAGCTGACACCAAGACAAAACGTACCACGCATGCATGCCTCCCCAGTCCTCCTCAATGTTGGCCTCAATGAAAACATTTGGCAGTCAAACAAACAAAACTTTGCAGGCAAAACTTAAGCTACAGAAGCAAAACCTCGCCGACCCCTCCCCCAAAAAAATGGGTTAAGGACTTTGAAGTACATTCTATTGCCTGTCTTTTTCTCAGTTTTTTTTTCTGTTTTCTCCTGTGTTCAAAATATGCTGAGAGATATGATATGGGAAAATCTAAAGGAAACAAAATATTGCTTGGAATTCCTGTGATCAAGACGCGGCCGCCCGCAAGCCCGCGAAAATGCCCGCATGCGAAATTGTTTTGCCGCGGTGTCATGCTAGCTAAAATTTAGAAGTCCTACTTAGGCACTTTCAAGTCGCATACATTTGTACCGAAATAAATTGCTTGTTCTGCAAAAGCGCAAACAGGATCACGAAACGAGTTTGACGCTTTCGACCTCCTACCAAATGTCGGCTTTCACTCGGGATATATTACTTACCGATAAGCATGCCAGGATGCGAGGTGTTGGACACGTGTTCTACATCAACTCCCTAAGCGACAACAAGCGGGATAAATGAAATTGTCCATTGGGGGTGAGAGAGAGAGGGGAAATGGTGTAAATGTAAAGCGTTTAAAACCTTCATAAAAATAAGGATGTCAGTCTGTGATTTTATTGAGAGGTATGGAGACTCTCATGAGCCGGAAAGTTCTTCTTTGAGGCTCAAATCTTAAATTCAGACTAAGCTATAAATATTAGACTAGACTGGCAATATCAAGCAACAAAAACAATTCTCTTGACGGCAGTTTCAAGTCGAAATGACATAAAAACAGTGGAACAAAACACAAGAAAACAGTAAAAAGGGCAAAAACAGAGAAATCATTGAACTTTTCAATTATTTGTTCATCAATAGGCTATCTTATCATTCTGAGGGTGTCAGCTTTTAATGAAGATTTGGTACTTCCTGTTTGCACTCTTTTTGCCTTTACTTTTTACATCTACTTATAACTGCGGAAACGTTTGTATCGAGAACGACATCTTTAAATTTTTATATGGATTCTATATTGGTTTTTCTCATATCAAGTGGGCGGAGCTTATGCAAATGTACTCGATCCAGGTTTGCCATCCGTCTTGAGGTCCCTTGAGTACATTTGCATAAGCTCCGCCCCCTTCAAATGATACAAGCTTCTTCGAAGTAATGCGAATAAAGTTGTTATAAGCTACCTTTTTACCCACTCTCCATTCAGGATCGGGATTCACGTGGCCTGGGTCCAAGTCCACCGTGAAGTAATCGAGGAAACTGGTTTTACTGATGTGTTTGACACGTGGGCAGTGATCATCGTCATCTTTAACGCCATCACCATCAAAATCTGCCATGCAGGCATCACCGACTGCACGGACTAGCAAATTGAAAATCATAATTTTAAATTTTTGAAAAAAAAAAAAAAAAAAACAAGATGAAAAAAAAGTAAAAGGTTGTTAATTAAAAATACCAGGGAGGAAAGGAGAAGGCTTAGTATCTTAATTGGATATAAGTAACGGTATATATATAATAGTTGGTGTATTACGCGCGTTCTGATTGGTCGAGAACCGTGTGTGGTTACAGTACACACACCTAGGGGAAAGGGGAGGGGAGGGGAAAAGGGAGGGGAGGGGAAAGGGGAGGGGGGGGGAAGGGAGGGGAAGGGACTGGGGCGAGGAGGGAGGGGGGAATTCCCTTCCCCTCTAATTTCCCCTCCCCTTTCCCCTCCCCATTCCCTTCCCCTTAGGGCCGCTACGCAGCCTACCGTGGGTCTGTACCCTAATACATGCACAGAAGACGTCAAAATGAGATGAGAACAAAACTCATATCTCTGGACGTCGTCTTTTCGGGCACCTTTTTGTTCGCGCAATTCGACATCACAAGCAGGACACGTTTTTGTCAACACGGACGTCACACGCGCGGTTCCGTTCATCCGTTCGCCGTCATAGATGAGGTTGCTGTTTTTGGTACAAGACGAAAAAGCCTTAACTGACCTTCTGCTTAACGAAAACGGACACATCATCTATGATGGCGAACGGATGAAGAAGAACGCACACTGCGGTGGCGTCTGCGTTGACAAAAACGTCTCCTTCTTAAGCTCCCTATTATAGTACAGACGCACAGACAAATGGAATCTGTGGAGTGGTAAAAGATGAAAATCCTCACGGAAAGGGTCAACAGAATGGAGCGCACACGTCGAAAGGCGTCAATATTTTTGACGGCCTTCATCCAATCAGGTTGCGAGATTTTGCCCGAATTTTAGACATATGGGAGCTCGCTATGTTTTCTAAATAGTTTATAGTGATCTGATATTCTTGATATTTACCCTTTACGTCATATGTTCTATGTACGTGTGCTTGTCCAGAATTGGTAACAAGAGGACAGTTATCTTCCAGATTTTTCTTGCCATCGTTATCTTGATCATCATCACAATCATCCCCTTCAAAGACATTACAATTGTGTCACTAATTTTCAGATCGAACAAACAGAGCATTAAGAAGTCAAGCCTGTGATTCACGGTCCTGCATTTGTTGACGAACAAATCTTGAACGATGTTGAATTATGTTACAAGCTTGGTTTATGCCATTCAACAAGCGGCAACTTGTTGGGCGAATAAAATATGTTTCCATTGTCTGTAACACGTTTAACATGTTGAAAAACTTATTTTATCATCACACCATAATACATGGTTCAAAATATGTTGCGACAGTATTGCTCAACAGATGTTGAAACGTGATATTGTATCAGAGCCTTTGGGCTGTAAACTATTGTTGCATTTTCTTTGGTATTTTGGTTCATCGTTTAACATGTTGAAAAACATATTTTAACATCAACACACCATAATACATGGTTCAACATATGTTGCCGAGAATGTTGCTCGACAGATGTTGAAGCGTGTATCATAGACTTTGGGTTGTAAACTATAGTTACATTTTCTTTGGTATTTTGGGCTACCTGTTTTATCATTATCTGCGTCGGCCTGGTCACCATTGGGCAAATCAATGCAGTTGTCGAATTCATTGAGAACGCCATCACCATCTCTGTTGGAAACAACAATAAATAACGGAGCAGCATATTTACTGAACCCTCATACGTTCTGCAGTAGATACTACGTGCTTATTGAATGAGTGGGAGAGCCGTAAGGGAAATATTTGGCTCGAGTTTATTACAGTAAGGAAAGAGCAGAGAGAGAGGTCCGTAAAGATTGAAACATTTTATCATATGGCTCTTTTTGGACCATTCTCTTTCTAGTTTTGGATGCGATCGCTGGCCCGGGTCCGGATATATACGGGATTTACCCGACCACCTTCGAAAATCCCCATGTCACGTGACTATTTCCCAATACCTTCTTAAGAGCGCACCCGAGGCCGAATATGGGTCATATAATCAGTGTTTTACGACCTCTCTGCTCTTCTCCCTAACATAGCGAAGTGATCATCGTGTGAATAATAAATTCTTACTTGTCTTTTCCAGTCCCATCACATGCATCCCCGTAGCCATTTTGGTTTGTATCAGTCTACAACAAGCAAAGCAAGACTCAATAAACTAGTAAATAAGGAAGAAAAACATGGGAAACAAGAAAGCAGATATGATCACGTGACATATTTCTTTTTCTAGTCTCTTAGTGGGCGTTCAAAGCGGGATTCGTTTTAAGTTGTGATGGCCAATCGCCCAACGTAGCGCGCGAAAAAGATCACGTGATCCTCTGCCATTTGGCGTTACGTTTATCTTAATCTCACATGCTTGAACATTTTTTAGTACCAAGAGTTAAACGCATTTTTAACAAGTTGGTACTCAACGAAACGAATGAACGATATAGTTACAGATGCGACGAAATGTTCAAAATACAGCCAGTGAAGATTGAGTTACAAAACAGGTACGCTACAGTAAAATGCAGTTCGCCACCACTGGTCCTACAAGTCGTTCTTTTCGCTCTTCATTGATTGTGATATCGCTTACACACACTGACATATCTGAAAACATGGTTATACCTGAGCTGGGTTAGAGTTACTGGGACAGTTATCACATACATCACCAATGTTATCACCATCAGAGTCTATTTGGTCATTGGCAGCTTTCAGGTATTTGCACTTATCGGTGGAATCTGATACTCCTGTAAAAATGTTAATCGAACCATTACAATAACGCCAAAAGGGTTCTTATTAGAGAAAAATGAAGATAGTGTCAATGAATTATATGGGGAGGACAGACAGACGGACGGACTGACGGAGGGAGGGAGGGAGAGAGGGAGAGAGGGAGGGAGGGAGGGAAAGAGGGAGGGAGGGAGGGTGAGAGGGAGGGAGGGAGGGAGGAAGAGAAGCTTTGTTTTGTGCTTACCATCTCCATCAATATCGCCTGGCGTCTGACATGCATCCCCTACTCCATTCCCGTCACTATCCTTTTGATTAGCATTTGAAATGCCTTTGCAGTTATCACATTCATCACCAACGCCGTCCTTATCTTGATCAGCTTGGTCGACATTAGCCTTGAATTGACAATTATCCTAGGAAACAACAAGTGCATTGTTAGCTTAAATAACAATCAAACTACAGCAAGCACATAACTTAACGGATTAAGATGGTAATAAAAAAGAAATAAAACAAAACAAAACAAAACAAAACAAAAGCACTGGAACAAAGAAATGGCCAAGCAAGGATAATTTACGACAAGAATGATCTGTTGAAATCAAGCGTTTCTTTATAGGATGGTACAATAGTATGTTTGCTTTATGTTATAATTGGCATATTACGCGCTCTCTGATTGATCGAGAACCGTGTGTGATTACAATACACACGCATAGATGACGTCACAGAATCTTATGCGCGCTCTAATTGGCTAAAGTGTTTCGATAAATATTATATAAAACCAATAGATTCTATTTTTTACGAGACTTCGTTTCGTGGCGTACTTTTTTGTTCTCACTACATTTTGACGTCATCTGTGCATCTATTAGAGTACACACCAAAACTTTACGGTGTCTTGGTTCATGTAACGCATGCGCATGCAAGTTCTTCTGGACTTTGTTTTACCGAAGCAGAGCGGAGTAAAAAGAGGCCTGGGTCTGGACTAAGGGTCTATAAGTTATAAAATGACCTAAAATACGTAGTCAGCGTAGATAAATAAAGTCAAAAGAAAAACGTTACTTTTTTATCAGGAATTAAATCATTGTCATCGTCATCATCACACGAGTCCCCAGCAGTATCAGAGTCATTGTCTTCTTGACCAGTATTAGGTACTTTAGGGCAATTATCCTGGCAAGATATAAATATAATTAACGCGAGTATATACAATACATAATATAATTGGGAAACTTTAGTTCGACTCGACGTGATATCAGGACGAGTTTGGTTGAACAATGACCAGACTGTTCATATTTGCCGAACCGAACCAATAGTTGCCCAACAATCTATTCATCATCCCACGTTTTATATCGATTTTATAAAATATTTTCAACGTTTTCGCGCAAGCCATGTCTCTATCCTATGATATAAACATGGCAGCCAGCCAATCAGCGCGCGCGTTATATTTCAAATATTTTATATAGGAGGTATGTCATTTATAAAAAAACATTCTCCTTCCATCCATCATCAGATAAGATGCGTCTTAGAGCAGAATTCGTATGACTGTGAAAACGGCACGGTCACTGCACGGTGCGGTTACGGCGGCAATTTAGAATGTTTTAATAGACATTACGGCACTGACACGGTTACGGTACGGCGCGGTACGCTTCCCACTCATACGAATAGGAGAACGGCTCTATCTCAGCCAAGACTCGACTTGAATAAGACGCGAATCAATACAAATGACACTTTTAGTCTAAGACGCGACTTAGAGCTGGTTTTCACGAGCAACTGAAACAGAAGGATCATACGCAGACTCAGTATGCATTTTTAATGTCTGAATGAAATGCATCACTGAGTCTGCGTATGTTGCTTCCGCTTCTGCTTCCGTCGCTGTTGGAAACTAGCCCTTAGCGAGAAACAGCTTTCTTTGTTTCTATAATATAAACATCTTGGGACAAAAAAGTATCGTTTATATGGAGAGTCCACGTTTTATTTAAGGCGCTTCTAAGATAAACCGCGTCTTATTTTTCTCTCGTATATACGGCTCTTTTACCTGTCTACAGTTTGGTAGAGTACAACTAAGGCCATCATCAGGAATAGCATCAAAGTCAGGATCAGGGTTACATTCTTCACCACTACCACCAAAACCATCTTTACACTGTAAGAAAGAGTGAAATAAAATCGTTTGAATAACAGAAATTAAACAAACACACGAATGAGCAAGCGAACAAACACAAAGAACGTTTGAATGAGTATAGACCTAAAATGCGACGACTTTACGCGATGTATAAGTATACTATGTGTGGTCGTGCTCCGGGACAAAGCATGTAACTTTTTCTACAACGTTGCACGCAACAGTTGTACTGTGTGTCCATTCCAACAATGTTAATGTTGCGCGCACCGTTGTATAGAAAGAGTTACAGAAGTAAAACTTGATCTGAAATCTGCAAATGTTCCACGCAACGTTGAACGGAACTATCGCGTGGGTGCGAAACACGTTGCAAATCCGTACTGCGTTAAATATTATGACGCATCGTGGGTTCGGGTCTTTCCGGAACGTAAGAGAAGCATCAGGAGACGCATGCGTAACGCGTAACGTATAATACTTAAATAACTGTATAAAGAATTTGTTAATTGAATTCATAATTAGTTCTAGCGCTTGCGGTCCAACTGGGTGACACTGTGCTCTCTCACACACTGCCACTACATTCTAATATTCTATAATACAACTCTCAGCTTCCTAGTTTGTTTTTACTTCTTTACTTCTTTTTTTTGCTTCTTCTTTATAGTTCTAAGTTGTCGTCGCGTCGCACTTTTCTGTACATTTTTGGTTGCTTTGTCAACACTTTTCAACCATTCCGGATGTTCCTACTTTGCTTGTATTATTTTTCCATTCTCGTGAAGGAAATATAAACTAGGGGTGCTTAATATTTAAATTATCCGGAAAAAACGGAAATTCTAAATAGAAAACAACAACAACAACAACAACAACAAAATGGTATGTGTCATATTCCGATCGGAAAGTACCGCAAAACTCGGTCTTCCGATTGAGATAACTCACTTTTCCCGCTCTTTTCCCGTTCTTACGGTAGACGCGCGTACCATTTATGGGAGTTCAAGTTTCACGCTCTTTTTATACAATGGATTTGTTTAAATGGTAAGCACCCCAGCTCACCTTGGATAAGAGAAGCAATACTAGTACAGGTAGTACTCACCGTACACTTATACTTGCCAGCAGCAGTCTGTATACAAATAGCGTTCTTGTGACAAGTATGAGTACCGTTAGTACAAAGGTCACCAGGAACACACCCAGCAAAACCGTCAGGAATATAGCCTGGATTACAGTCACCACATTTGTAGCTACCCTAAAAGTGATCATCCATTCAAAAAGAAATTATCACATTTTACAATTGTTTCTTTCGTCGACTTGATGAACAACGATCTTTCGAGAGCGGGAGGACAGGGATTGGAATTCCCAAATGCAACCAACAATCAAGATCTTGAAAAATAATTATGCTTAAATGCTATCTACGTAATAAACACCACGTCCTAGTGTCTCTGTGCTGTGATTAACACGATGGGAGATGTCAGTAAAGCACAAGAAAAGCAAGATTAGTATAGGATTAAGTGTTTCTCTTGCTTTTCAACTGTTCGACATCTTCCAGAATGTTCACATCATAGCACAGAGACACACAGGGAGCCCGGCTTTTAAGAGTCGTAAATGAAAGAATAAATCAATTAGTATTTTGGGTTTCCTGTGTAATAATGGAGAGTTTCCGGTAATCGTAACTGCCAGTAACCTGATAGGAGATTATATGGGTAACTTGAGAGCAGTTTGAAATTCAAATCTAACGTATCAGTGTAACGCACTCTCTTAGTAACAGTCAATAAGAGACTGTTACTAAGAGAGTGCGTTACACTGATACGTTAGATTTGAATTTCAAACTGCTCTCAAGTTACCCCATGTAATCTCCTATCAGGTTACTGGCAGTTACGATTACCGGAAACTCTCCATTATTAATCTCAACACAGGAAACCCAAAATACTAATTGATTTATTCTTTCATTTACGACTCTTAAAAGCCGGGCTCCCTGTGAGAGACACAGACAATCGTTTTTATGGCCTTTATGAAATATTTATTTTTAACGTTTTCAATCAAACCATGTCTCTGTTCTCTGACATAAACACGGTAGCCAGCCAATCAGCGCGCGTGTTGTATCTCAAATATATATCTTGAAACCTACTATTAAAGTTTATTACATTATCTTTATACTCACCACTGTGTTAATGCACTTGGCATTAGGATCACATGAATGTTTATTCTCAGCACACTCATCAATTTCAACACACTTCTGTTTGTGTGTTTTGGCATATTCAATTCCAATACCCGCAGGGGCGTCACCCCTGTAGCCAGTAGGGCAAGCCCCACACCGGTATCCAGGGGATAAGTTGGTACAAGAGCTGTTATCGAAGCAAGGATACGCGCCGGTACACTACAAAGCAATTAACAAATACTCGGTCATGCATAAACATCAATAACATGCAAGAATGAACGAATGAATAGACAAACATTATCTTGGGTAGCTCAGCTCTCAAGGATAGGGAAGGGAGAGGAGAATGGGAAGAAGGGAAATACAAAAACCCTAGGTACTACCAGCCAGACTCTCCATTCCTTCCCTCTCTCCTTCCCCTCCCTTAAACCCCCCCCCCCTTCCCTTGAGAGCCATGCTACGAACAACGAATTAATAAATTAAGGGGGCAGGGGGGAATTAAGAAAGAAGGAAGCCAGGAAGAAAGGAGGGAGGCGGACGCAAGGGAGGAAAAAATGAACGGCTTTCACAGCATTGGCTAACCTCAGCACCAGCGGTCTCAAGTTAACTATTGTAGTCGAATGACTAAGGGGGTGTTTACATAGCACTAGGATCATCCTAGCTCAAGGATCATCCTACCTGCCATACATTTACTGCATTCTGTTCAGTAGGATGATCCTAGTACCCGAAGCGAAGACACAAATTTCTATGTAAGCAGAATGCGGTAAATGTATAGCAGGTAGGATGATTTGCTTGCTGGGATGATCCTATTGCTAGGATGATCCTAGTGTTATGTAATCAAATTTCTCACCTCGTCAATATCCGCGCATATTTCACCAGTACCCACAAAACCATGTGGACATTTTTCACACTGGAAATTACCATAATCACGATTGTGACACGTGACTCCCTCAGCACACGGCTTACCGAGACAGGGACCTGGAAACGAACACATCAAATGATTCACCATGCATAGAGCTCACTCTTTCCCAATCTATAAGTCTCAACAGAGATGGAGTAAAACCAACCAAATAAACCAACCAAAACAAACAAACAAACAAACAAAAAACAAACGAAAACATCAAACAAAACAAAACGAAACAGTAATCAAATAAACAAACAAAAAACAAATACAACAGAAACAAAACAAAACAAAAAATCAAAACAAAACGAAAGTGAACAAAAGAAAACAAGAAGCAAGGAACATGATTTCCCAATGAGAAATGATCGAAGAAGCCGTAGTCTTCGCCGATGTTCTTCTGTTGCTTGAGACAAAAGTAGACCTCGGACAAGGTTCAAACATCATTTAAAGTAATCAAACCTACATATTTGTTGCTATTATTCCGGCTGTAAGGACCAAGGTTAGCTTAGTTGGATTATGGTTGGCCTTTTAGTGAGAGGTTCATAGTTGGACTTTCCGGCATACAAGTCGTGTTTATCGCATCCTTTTGTTTATAGATTTCGCTCTAAATCACACACAGAGTCACTTACTCACTGTACTCATCCACACGTGGTACTTACATTCAGCTTGAGACGAACAGGTTCCACACATGGAACAATTTGGGAAAGTTTGGTGAAAGGCACATTGAGAAGACAGACACGCCCGACATGATGTCTTCATTACTGTACTAGAGTACCCGTCAGGACAGCAGTAGCAGGTCTCTGCTCTAGAGACGTTGTTATAGCTACCAGGTGGACATATCTTGCATGGGAATCCTGTGTAAAAATGATTGAAAATTGGCGGTAGAAACGATAAAGGTACGTGTCGTTTTTAACTCGTGGATATGCGAAGCATAGAAAGGAGTTATTGTGGGGACTCGGTGTCACTCGCTCACTCAGACGTTAGCAGGTAGCCGTTAGAGTCTGGGTACGAGACTGTTTCCGCTCGACTCCCGGCTCGCCTAGCCTGCAGTCGATAACCACGGACTTTGTGCATCGCTATTAAGCGACAAAAATCTCTTTAAGTGCAACATCAAAGTAATCCAAGCTTTTAGTGTTCGTACTCTATTATCACAAGCCAGTCAAAGTAGATAAGTTAAACAAACGAAAACATTTTGAAAGCAGTCTGCAGTCGTCGGTCGCCGCCGTGAAGGCCTCGAGTCCGCTAGCCGAAAACAGCAACAAAAAGGCGTATTGAGTTAGTTTATTGGCTTAGTGTTTTTGTAAAGTAATTTCTTTTATATTTATAGCGGCATTTTGCTACAGAGCACAGAGAGAAGCATTTTTGCATTTGTTTTGTAACCACACTCTGACAATAAATATACAAAATTCACCAAACGAAACCAATCAACTTCTGGATGGTCCAGTGGATATGCCCTTGGCTTTCGAAGCGAAAGGTCCGGGTTCAAATCCCGGCACATCGGTGAATTTTTTTTTTTTCACTTTTTTTTTCTTTTTGACAGATTTTTTTTCTTTTATAGCTAATGACTCTTTCTTAGCTAAAGAAATTATTGATTTATTGACACAGAAAGCCCATATAAAAAAGAGGAGCGGCGAAGGAGGGCCCAGCGTCTGGACTATGAAGGCCATCGAGTCCGCTAGCCGAAAACAGCAACAAAAAGGCGTATTGAGTTAGTTTATTGGCTTACTTAGTGTTTTATGAAGCAATTTCTTTTATATTTATAGCGACCGGTTTTGCTACAGAGAGAAGCATTTTTGCATTTGTTTTGTTTGTAACCACACATTGAATAAATACACCAAATTTACTAGTCGAAGACATGCAACTTCTGGATGGTCAAACGAAAGGTCCGGAGTTCGAGTCTCGGCCAGGCGGTGGTCAATTTTTTTTCACTTTTTTATTCTTTTTGACACATTTTTTTTCTTCTTTTATAGCTAAAGATTCTTTTTCGCTAAAGAAATTATTGATTTATTGAAATTTTTGTCTTCAAATGAAAACTCGTTATTTTACTAAAATGTTTTGCTTGGGCTTCCTGTGGTCATTTCGGTCAATCCACGACATTATTTCAAGTTATATAATAGAATTTTACGAGCGCGCGATCTGATTGGTCAATTAGCCATACTTTATCAGAGTACAAATAATAGAAGTGACGTCACAAAATCAAAATCTTTTACTCACAATCTTTGTTGTGAGTCCTTCAAGCCTATTTCATTCGCAAAGTAAGCAAAAATTTCTTCAGTAAACACAATAAAATTTATTCCTTTATTGCACAATCCCTGGCGACCAAGTCCAAACAAGTGAAAATTCCCGCCATTTTCTGTTAGCGGACGCGCGCGTTTGTACACCCGAACTTCGGGAAAAGGTAATGCGATGAAAGAAAAGCAAACCTCTTTGCTTTTAAGTTGATTTTTACGCAAATAACACGGAAAAAAGACAGCAAATGTAAATGACCTTCAGGTTGTGGGTTTCAAGGCAAAGCTGACGTCTTCTATAAACTGGAACCAAAACTTTTGGAGCTGTAAAATATAATTTGTGAGCTTTTTCGATCGAGTATTTTGGATGTTTGTCGAGGAGCTACAGTCTTCACTCAACGTTGTAAAAGCAAGAATGTACTTAAATCTGAGTCTGAGACTCATTCAATATTTCTACGATTTCTGAAAACAACAATTTGAAGTCAATGCTCGTTGAAGACGACGACAAGAAGTTTTCTACTTATCAGAATCCATTTTTGTACCGATAAGTACGCCTCGCCAACTTTGAAGATTCTGGATGTAAACTTCAGTTTGGATCATGTCAGGCAAGATAGATTTTGGGGAAATCTAATCACCGGTTCAAAATAAATGAGGTAACTTAATGAATTACGTAGAATAAAACACTATAGAAAAACTATTTTTTGCATAATTTTGACGATATGATAGTATCCTGTGAAATTTTGTCGATTCAATGTCGAAAGACGCGCGCTCTGTTTACCTAAATTTTTATTCTCAGTTTTGCTTTCTTTGCTCGTAAAATTCTATTATATAAAGCAAATAAATAAGGCTAGGCTGTGGTTTATACTCTGATGAAACACTCCTGAAGCTGTAAAACACTCAAAAAGCTATAGAAATCACTCGCCTACGGCTCGTGCTTTCTATAACTTTTTTCGTGTTTTACAGCTCCAGTCGTGCTTCATCAGAGTATAAACCACAGCCTAGCCTTATTTATTTGTTAATTATATGATAGAGTGAAGCAGTTTGCAGTGTACGCAGTGGGACATTACTTTTATTAGGTACATATCTATTCACGATATATCCACGAGTTAGCCATAGGGGCCTTTGATATAATTTGGCATTGCATTGGCGAATCAGTTCGTTAACATAAAGGAATAATACGATATCTACAGAATGGCTATGTCTACGCTAGTCACAGTCTACAGTCGCAGTTTGTGTCGTGACGTAACGCTTACTCCTGTTGCGTGACGACACAAACTGCGGTTGTGCAGGATACAACAGTGAGGTTAAGATTCACGTTAACGAAAAATGGTGGACCGCAGAGAGGATCACTTGACCTACTTTCTTCTCGACTAGCGTTGTCGCTTTAACGCGAGGGTGAGTCATTTTGTGTCTGCCGTAAAAGTGAAACATCACTCTCCCATTGGAGTGCCAAACACACAACGCCTGGCACGAAAAAAGTAGGTTGCGTGATCCTCTCTGCCGTTTCCCGTTTACGTGAATCTTAACCTCTTTTATGTCTACGCTAACGCAGTCGAATTTAAAAGCGCATAATTTTTCTCCGTTTTCGCAACGTTTTAGCCGTTTTAGTGCGGAAGAGAGGCGGAAGAAAGACAAACCATAGACTAAAAAAGCATTTCCAAATTTCATCCCGAGTGTGGATGCAGTGCAGCGTCAGCTCGCAGATGGCAGAGCACTGGACTTGCACCCTAGAGGTTGTTGGCTCGAGTCCCACATGAGTTAGGGATTTTTTTGTTTTTCGTAAAGCGTGCATAGGTAGCCTCTTTCGGAGACGTACTTGGATAGTCACGCAACGCTTATCTGTGCGAAGGAGGGTTGTGTACAGGCAGTTCAACTTTCCCTCGCTTTTAATCTTTTCTTCTATAAGAAGAAGGGTGGAGTCCACTTTCAGACTTAGCAAAATCAAGAATCTTTACCACAGAAAAATAAGCATGGGCTGGGCAGCCCGATCAAGGAACAATAAAATAGGGATTTCACGATCTACGAACCTGTGCCATCACTATATGTCCCTGGCCTACAGTCATATTTCTTTCCCTCAAAGCAAACGGTTCCTTTTTCGCATGGAAAGCATTTTTCTGGACACCACTAAACACAGAATAGAATAAGTTATATTTACGATAGACGCCACAATGGTTTTCATATTTTAATGCAAATTAGCCATGGGGTCTTCAAGGGGCAAACATTGGTACCAGAGACGATTTTAAATGATCGACTTGTCCTAGAGATTTTATATTATGCCAAATATTGTTTCAAGCCATCCTAATCAAAATTATACCAATAAAGGGGCTGACATCTCCTGATTTATTATTAGTGCCCCCTCAGTAAGCACGTGACTAATCTGCATTACAATGCGAAAACCGCCATGGCGTATGTCGTGAATAAAAAGCCGTCACATCAGACACATCAGAAAGATAGACTGAAGACAGGTACAGGCAGACAGACAGACAGACAGACAGACAGACAGACAGACAGACACTCTACTCACCGTTTTGTTACATTTGACATAGGTGTTTTTTGCACATGGTAATGCAGCCCCATTTTTACACAACTAAAGAAGAAACCACAGATAAATGATTAATTATTAGTTTATCTAGCTATAATTGCTTACGCCATATAACTGTGAGCCCTGTGGTGCAGTAAGCCGGACCACACCTACTGGGATCTCACTACTCTTCCTGAATAGCTGTGTGGGTTCTTTGACGTCCCTCCAATGCTGGGTTAGATAGTGTGGAGAGACGGGACCTACGGTTTAACGTCCTTATCCGAGAAGACTTGAAGGTCTAACCATTTGCAGATGTAGTTACAAAGGCAGCACCTACTCCTCAACTATTTTAAGACCGTGAGTGTTGGACCGACCGGGAGCGAACCCCGACCTTCTGCACTCAAGACCGCTGCTCAACCAATTTCGATATTGCAGACAAGTAAGATAGATTCGAGACTGATTTTGCACAAAGAGATTTCATAGCCGACCGTGAAATGCACGAGGTTCTCGGATCTTAAACACATGGGAAGTTCATAGATGCTTTCAAGTCTTACTCAAACATTCACGACAATCGTTGACGAAATTCAATGTGTAGAATAGGTAGCTAAGTTTTATCCCTCGAAGGCGTGTTATGTCTCGTCACGCAGCTCGCGTGTTGCGAGGCGATACTAAGGCCATGAGGGAGACCTTCCCTCGAAGTCTTGTTTTGTCTCATCACGCAACGCGCGTGTTGCGAGGCGAGGCTAAACGCGACTGCGAGGGAGACTACATACGTACCCATCCTTCAGGGCAATCGCTACATTTTGAGGCGCCACCAAATGCATAGTCAGTAGGCGAGGCCTGACCACATGGTAACTCACGCCCATCACCAGGACAATAGTAACCTGTCGTGCAGCGACGGCACATGGGTTTAATGGTGGAATTCTTAGCTGGAAGACAAAAGGAAGTGAGTTTTCGACAATGTTAAAAGTGATATACAAGGAATATAAAAGCAATGAGGAGTATCAGTAATAAATAAATAAATGATAAATAATGACGAGAATGATTTTCAGAGATGTACCAATCAAGGCTGTAAATGTCAGTTGTTGTAATTGTTGTTGTTGTTGTTGTTGTTGTTGTTGTTGTTGTTGTTGTTGTTGTTGTTGTTGTTGTTGTTGTTTATATTTATATAAGTTAACATCCGGCGATCAAATAGATATTATTTGATGAGTCTCAGCTCTGGCTACTATATGAGGCTTGCTGGGTTTATTCTCATTCGTCTTCTCGACCATGCTTGTATATAGCCCAATGATTTGCTCCAGCCAGATGGGATTCGTAGCTGTAAATGTTTCTTTGTCGTTTTTTTGTGTGTGTATGTCTTATGAGTTTATGTAAAGCGCACTGAGCTTTGAAGAAATAGCGCTATAAAAATTGTCATCATTATTATCATTATAATGATTAGAGCAGTAAGAGAAGTGTGCATAAAAAGACCTAGAGGAAGACTGGGACTAACAGAAGAAGAGGCCAACGATCGAGCAAAATGGATAAGACTGATACAGAACCCGACCTGGCAGCAGCTGGACAGCTGGACAAGGAGGAGGAAGAGGAGGAGGAGGAGGAGGAGGAGGAGGAGGAGGAGGAGGAGGAGGAGGAGGAGGAGGAGGAGGAGGAGGAGGAGGAGGAGGAGGAGGAGGAGGAGGAGGAGGAGGAGGAGGAATGATTCTCTTGCTGCTGTCCAGTGTTAACGTTCCCTGTTGCCAAAGATCTTTTTTCTTTTTCTTTTTCTTTTTTTTTTTTTTTTCTTACAACAAGCGAGCATTTTTACTTTTCAAGTGGAAGGCGACATAAGCAAAACAGAGAAAAACAACAGCCTCTGGTACATATGCCAAGTGGAGTGGTAATGATCACAACGACATCGGTTTAAGGATTGTCGTCATCATCATCATCATAGTCATTAACATCATCGCGTTCTCGTTTTACTACAAATTCTACTGTGGATGTCTATGAAAAATGACCGTGAATTACCGACACGGCCGCCATCTTGAATATGAATTTCTAGAAAAAATTAAAGGATGCCCAGGGGGCAAACCGATTATATTTACGGGAGTCACTGACATCAAGAAATACCTCATAAGATGTGTTGTTTCCACACGAACTTCATACATCCATATAAAGAAAGTTTGCACTTACTATATTTTGCAGGTGAACAACATTTCATCACGAAAAAATACATTTTTCTTTGCAATTCCACTCCAAACTTAGGTCATATCGGTGGGTTTTGCCCCCTGGGCATCCCATAATTTTTGCTTAAAATTGATATATTCAAGATGGCGGCCGTATCGGTAAAAATGTCTATTACAAAGATGAAAATGACATCAAACTTACGATATTCAGAAACAGTCATCCCTGGCGCTCTAAAGAACACCTCACCAGTCAACGAATTAACAAAGACTTGCGCAAACTCTTCGCACGTAGCATTAAATTTCACTGTCACAGTAACTCTGTCTCCTCTCTTGGGCGTGCCTTTGTCCACAGCAAAGACATAATATGTTCTTGTCCATTCTGTAGTAAAGTTGGACCATACAGTGTCTGTACCATTCTTTATATAGTACATCTTTGCTTGAATGGTCGGCCTGAAGATAATATAAATTTCATGTCAACTTTAAGTAATATAAGTCATAATAATAATAATCATCATCATCACCGCCACCACCATCATCATCATCCATCATCATCATCACAGTGCCTTTAAAAGTAATATGGTTATCGCTTGAGTGAAGGTATAATTCCTTCCCTTAGTCCATCTGAGTCGGTAATAAAAGTTTTTTTATAACGATTCCAAGTCGTTTGCTTCCTTGGTTTGGAAAGTGCCTCAACGGTACAATGGCAGCGTGAGACCTGAGCCTTGATCAATAAAACCTGAAATTTTCTAGAATTGTATAATTACTTGTAATACTTAGGGACGGCCTATGAGAAAAGTTATGGGGAGACCCCCAAAAAGTAATGCAAGAGAAAAAGACTGGGGAAAAAAACCGTAAAAAAAAATCGTGCAAAGGAAAAAATTCCTGCACAAGCAAGAAAAAAATAGTTCAATCTGGAATTTATTCCACCATTTATCCCCCGCCCCCCCCCCCCCCCCCCCCCAATAACCTTTCTCACACAGTGGCTTACAGTAAGTTATTTCACTATTAATGATTTCACAATATTCACTATTAATCGTAAAACCATTAACAGGGTTCGTAATCTTTTGGAGTATCAAAATTCCATGACTTTCAATGACCTTTTCCATGACTTCTTTTATATTTTCCATGACCAAAATTTAGACAATACTTTTCATAAAATGGATTACTTTCTATTGGAAAAAATAAAATTTCATCTTTTTGCCTACGATTATTTTTCTTGTGCCATTTTCCATGATTTTCCATGACCTTAATCTAAATTCCATGACTTTCAAGGCCTGGGAAGTGAAATCATGAAATTCCATGACTTTCCAGGTTTTCCACGACCCGTACGAACCCTGATTAATTATTTTCCTATTTATTATATAACCAGACACTACTTATAATACTTACACAGATGATATCACTTGGCTTACAGTATAAGTTATTTCACCATTGGCACCGCTATCTTTATCTGTCGCCTTTAATGTGAAGAACGAGCTGTTTCTCAATGGTGGAATAGGGTGAAGGTCGTACGATACATCGGGTAATACTGGACAATGGTCGTTGTAGTCAGTCACGTAGATCTGTAGTAAAACAACGAGTGGTTCTCAACATACTAAATGCAGACAAAATCAGGGTTTATTCTAGAAATTGGTCAATGAGGGCCCAGTGGGCGCTCTTTTTTAAGAAAGTGGGACCAAGGCAATCTATTTAACCAGTTTAATATGTCTTCATGAAATCGTTGGTACAAACGAGGGAGCGTGTTACGGGAGCGCGCTGCGGGAGCATGCTCCCTCGTGTGTACCGGCCTTAAAATCTGCAAAGTTCTTCCTTTCATTGCAGGTGGTATATAGAATGGATAGCGCTAGAGCAGGTTTCGTGTAAGTGTGAAATGAACTATCCATGTCGAAACTGTGGCAAAATGTACCACGCATACGTGCCTCGGCCCCAGTTTTCCTCAACGAAAACATTCGTCAGTCAAACAAACAAAACTTTGCCGGCAAAACTCAGGCTGCAGAAGAAAAACTCATTCTCAAAAAAGCTGAAGTTAAGGACTTTGAGGTATATTTTATTGCCTGACTTTTGTCCCAGTACTTTTCTGTTTTATCCCGTGCTAAAAATTAAGCTAAAAGGTATAATATGGGGAAATCTAATGAAAACAAGAACTATTGCTTGGGATTCCTGTGATCGAAACGTGAACATGTGTAAATCCGAGAAAACTCGTGCATGCGCAGTGCGCCATGTCCATTCCGTGATGCCTATAGCACCACTTACACGACAGTTTTATAGCGCAATTGATCCTTAAATCTGGGCACTTGGAGCAATAACTTTGGCACTGTGGTGCACATTTTAGTGTATAGTGGTGTACAATGTACTGGTGATATATTCAATCTGAGTACCTTAATAACAATCTCTCCACTGACGCCGGCTGCTGAAAGTGACATTGTCAACAAGTACTCCTTGGTGGCTTCGTAATCTAAAGCTGCTTTTAGCACAAGTTTTCCAGTAGACGTTGATATAGCAGGAAATGTTTCCGTTGCTAAAATAAATGTCAGTCTTTTATTAGTATTTATATTTTGATTGCTTGAGGGATTAGCATTTGTGTGTCAATTGAGTGCCAGTGTGGAAATCCGTCTACTTTCTGTATGTCTGTGCACAGGCAGCCCAGACTCAGCTCCTGAACATTATATTATGGATTCGGGATCGCGTTCAAAACGGAAGGTTGTGGGTTCGAATCTCCGATGGATTCGTTCAACTTTTTTAAAGAGGGTTTTTAGGGGAGAAAACAACAACAACAACAACAAAAACAAACAAACAAAAAACAAAAAAACAAAACAAAACAAAACAAAAACGCTTAACCCACGTGCTCTAAATCTGTACGCACCACACCCATGTTTTCTATTTGTTCAGTACCTGGTGCTACAGTAGGTATAGGTGTAATAGTATAGTTAGTAGCATTAGGACACAGGATGACTGTTTGACCATTCAAATTAAACGACGGTGGTGCAGGTGTAACTGGAGCTGTTGGTGCGCTGTACGAGCCGTCTTTGACCTCAAAGCGTCGTTCATCGTTACCATCCAGTATCGACACTGTATATGGAGCAGTTGTGTACGCATCGGCAACTATGAACTCCTAAAAACGAGAAAATAAAGTACATTAATGGCATAGGCAGGTAGGCAGGCAGGCAGGCCGACCGACCGACCGACCGACCGACAGACCGACAGACCGACCGACCGACAGACAGACAGACAGACAGACAGACAGACAAGCTGCTGTCATATCCACAAAGGGTGATGATTTTTCCGTTAAACATCCCCCAAATATATGGTCATTTTCAAAAGGGTAAAGATTGACAACACTGATCAGCGCTAAAGTTGATCATACTTTTACTTCGACAGCACGGGGAGTGGTTGCCCAATTCTCCTGAGAAAGAAGCTCATATATGATTCCTTCGAAGGGTGTAAAAAAAAATTATTGTAAAAATCTATAGTGTTAAAATGTAAAAATTTATTTATGTGTGAAATAAACGTATTAAAAAAAAAATAAATAAATAAATAAAAAACACACAGAATAGAAGGACGTCGAAACAAGAATGTGAAGTCACTGGGAATCCAACTCAGACCTCTCGCACCGAAGGCAACGCACTAGCCAACTGTGCCATCCTTGCTCCACGTTTGACAATCGTTTTTTATCGATCAATGTACTGATACGAGTCACGGACGTTCAACAGATTTTGCCGAGTGCGAAACCTAGGGCACAGCCGTCGACAGTAATCACGGTTAAGGTACAGTCAATTGGTAGGCTTCATCCATTTTTTCTGGAATCAAATGACGAAGAAGCGGTAGTCATGTTGGATGAACAAACAATAGACGTTAATGAGAAATCTTTTGTTGAAGTTCATCCAAGATGGCTGTCGTGACGTCACATTCAACCCAACAATATACGTCCAATCAAATCGTCCAATCTGGTTTTGAACTCTAGAGACAATGATGCGATACCAGTATCGTACCTGGATTACAGTACCAATGGTAATGTTCTCGCTTACTGAGACTACGTAATCAACAGCCTTGGTTGATTCACCAGGATTCACGAACGTTGTTCCACTCATCTGGTACAAAAACTGTGAGTCGCAGGGGAAACGTTCCGCCAGGAATACGTCAATACGGTAGGGAACGCCCGCCTAATAAACAGATGTATTGGGACGTCTTAGAAATAAAATAACAAATGAGCTAGACAAGCTGAGGGTTTTCAAGGGAGGTCTGTGCTATGAAATGCAAGTTGTCAAGCGATTTTGTTGTCTTGTTGTCAAGCAATGCTGTCAAGGTTTTTCATCAGTGGTTCTATCTCGTCAAACAACGTCCATCTTTTGCAGGTGGGCTTTGGAAATGTTCTGTTTCCTTTAATAAAATTCGCTCCCAGTTTCTGTAAGTTTATCAGTTTTTTTTCTCGTTATATCTTGATCTCTTGTAATTGTGATTGTTGTTGTTGTTGTTGATGATGATCATGATGATCATGCCGTTTATGTTGTTGCTACTGTGGCTGTGCTGTTGTTGTTGGTGGTGGTGGTGGTGGTGGTGGTAGACTGGTGGGTGGTGCTGGTGGTGTTGGTAGATTAGTGGTGTGGTGGTGGTAGATTGGTCGTTGTGGTGGTGGTGGTCGTTGTGGTGCTAATGCTGCTGTTATAACTGCTGTTGCTGTTTATGGTGGTGATGGTTTGCTGCGTTGTTTCTTATCACAGTACTTTGGAGAAAAAGGGGAGAGGAGGGATTGAAATTCAATGAGACTACGACATACCAGTAGCTCCAAGTTGAACTGCTCTGCGGTTATGTCACCAGTTACTTGACATTTCCCTCCAACAATGGTACCTTGCTTAGGAATAATAGTGCCACCACCTGAGGGAAAAAAGAGAAATCGGTTGGCAAGATATCTTTAGATTCTCATGTCATAAAGGGAGGTAAAACAAACTGACTAACCGATGACATGAATGGATGGACGTGGAAGAGAAAACAATCAAAGCATTTTGTAAAAGAACGTTATCAATACTCAGACAACAACTATTAATTTGTCCCCAGGACTAGAATAAGAGGTCTATAGGAGGGGAACATCCTTGGAAGAAATACCACAAGAGCACAAAAACCGGCTTCGAAAGAAAAACACAAATTTCGGGGAATATGGAATTCAGGATATGTACAGACAAAAAAAAGGAAAAAGAAAAAGAGAGAAGACACAGGATAGGAGGGAGAAAGAGAGAGGGAAGAAGCAAAGAATGAAAGAAATTAAAGAGATGTACATACAGAAAATAATAGCAAAATAGGGAAAAAGAGAACAAGAACGAACTAAATTAGACCGTAAAAAATGAAAAACAAGAAGGAAGATGAGAAGTGAACGACAACATATATCGCTGAACTGACCTTTATTTGCTGCTGGTTTTAAAGAGAAAGTCCGACACGGTGTCGCTGATACTGAAGGATTATGGAATAACTGGACAACCCTTTGTTTATTGATAAATACCCAGAGTTCCTCGCCACCAGCAAAGGCAAACTCTTCATTTCCGGTGAATGTAAAAGTTGATTTCACAGTAGTTGTAAACCTATTTGCAAAAACGGAAGCTTATTGTTTATCAGAGAATAGACCACACCCGAAAGTGTCATCGCGTTGCCCCACATGCAGTGCACTCTCTGGCTCGCGACAAACAAACAAAGCACGACTAACTGTCTATCCGTCCGTCCGTCCATCGGTCTGTCTGTCTGTCTGTCTGTCTGTCTAATAATAAAGAAAAAGTCATAAAAGAACCAGTGCAAGAAAATGTACGTCTCATTTGAGTATCATATTTCGTCAAGTACGAGTTTTACTTGCACTGTTTTGCGAGCACTTTGAGTGAGGCTAAATCCTTGGCAAGAATCCGGAGCTCAATACTGACAATGGTTCCACCAACAGCCTCAAACAAACGAGAAGAGAAGTGGCTAACATTGGCGACTTGGGGGTTGTCTGTCTTACAGGGGTATACACTTTGTGGCAGCCTGCGTATCAAGTGTTTCTTTGATGGGAAAGTGAGGAAGTTGGGTTGGGATACCTTTGCTTTTTGTAAGACAGGTATCCCAACTCCACATTCTCCCTTTCAAAATATTACTTGATACGTAGGCTAAGGATTCACTTTTTTTTTACTTACCCATAATTCCTTAGTGCATTTGTATAGCAGTCCCTTTGTCCCTCGGCCTTGAACCCTCTCCCATCCACGGGAAAGAATTTGGGCTCATAATATCGATATATGGGGTTACCATTCGAGTCAACATCGCCGGTCCTTTTGAGTTCCAAAAGTCCGTCAAATTTTTCATTACGACCAGAGTAAGAGCGAAACCAAGTTGAGAACGTGTCCGATTTGGGCGTTTTGGAAATGGCCAGCCAACTTCCATAGGGTGAGGCAATGTAGGTAGGATCCTTAAAGGCGTTCAGGTACTTGGTACCAACAAAGTCAGAATCAGAAAACCTCGCGGAAGGATTGAGAAAGATAAATTATTTATATTGCGTGCGTCCACACTAGTTCACATAAATATATAAACGTGTTTACTTTGCTACGGTAAAAGGTAGACAACTGTACTTAACATTGGTAAATCGTGACAGCTGTGCACTGACAACGTTCAGGAAAACTCGGTATGATCTTCCGATTGAAATAATCCCCTTTCCCGCTCTTTTCATTTCGTCCAATAGACGACTTTCAAAAATGGCGGGCTCATTGTTCACGAGAACGCGGCCAGAAAGGCCTCCAAAATTATCATGGCATATAATGAGTCTAAGTATATTCTGTAAAATGCACAGAAAATAGGTATTTGAAAAGGAAGAGGAATACATCGTCTTTGATAGCAATAGAAGTAGTCGCCACGATTATTTTCTGGTAACAAGGCCTTTGTGGCCTCGTTCTCATTTACTAGGCGGCCATTTTTGAAAATCGTCTATAGACGCGTGTGTGTGAACCATTTGTCAGAATTCAAGTTTCCCGCTCTTCTTTCCTTCTTCATTTAGCAGACGAATTTTCAACAGATGGATTGATTCAAATGGTAAGTACAGTGCACTCTTTACCCCTCTCACTTGATAGGACTCCATTTTAAGAATATTTAAATATATTTAAAGCTACACAAAATGGAAAGAAGTCGAAGAGTGAGGTGACTGGGAATCGAACTCGGGACCCTCGTTCACAAGGCCACGCTTGCTTCTGATTCACACAATCTATTCATTTGACTCTAATAGCTCTGGTATTACATTTATAAAAACTTACCGGAAATCATAATAAGTGACGTTCAAGTAGAAATACGAAGGATTCATTGTAGTGTTGGTGGTTGGAGCTGAGTAAGAAATACGCAACCAAAGAATAGGTTATTATATGGAAAATACTAAATTCATATTTCATTTGTAAACTCTGCGTCATTCAGTCAATTTAAACATACTCACCCTTCCCCTCCACAGTAGTTAGGGATGCCTCCTCGCTTTTGGGTGTGGTCCTAGTCAAGACGTCCCCCAAGGGTTCCCCTATCTCTTTGGTCCCATTATTGGCTATGACTGTCATTTGTACATAACACGTGTAGTCTGTTCCAGCCTTAACGCCATCAGCCTTGAAAAATATACAAATAAAGTGTATAATTAGACTATAAAAATAGAATGTATTACTTTGTCTAAAGTTATTAAGGTACAAATGAGGTTAAGGAAACCTTTTACAAACAATTAGCCCTTCTGTCAACACTAGAAGGCAGTCCTTTTTTGTCTAAGGGGTATTTACATGAAGGCTAGTTGTCCCCAGGTGGTACTCGGGATAACTCGTTTTTAGTGTCCCGAGGGTAGCCGGGATAACTCGTTTTTAGTGCCCCAGGGTAGCCGGGATAACTCGTTTTTAGTGTCCCCAGGGTAGCCGGGATAACTCGTTTTTAGTGCCCCAGGGTAGCCGGGATAACTCGTTTTTAGTGCCCCAGGGTAGCCGGGATAACTCGTTTTTAGTTTCCCCAGGTGGTACTCTGGATAACTCGTTTTTAGTGTCCCAGGGTACCCAGGATAACTCGTTTTTAGTGTCCTAGGGTAGCCGGGATAACTCGTTTTTAGTGTCCCCAGGGAAGAAAACAAAGCTACCAAGGAACAACCCGTCTTTAAAACAAACAACCCCAAAGAAAACACAATTTCAGTGTGTATAGCTTTGTAAAGAAAAAAGCCTTTTGTGTCACGCAAGTCAATACTGAAAATCACGCTCACCTTTGTAAACGTATAAGTGGTTTCAGACGTTGTGGCTGACACGCTAGCGGCATCAGCACTGTCGCACGTGACTGTGTACGTCACGTTGATTACGTTAGTCTGATTCCACGTATTCAAGGTCACGTTACCGGAAGTGTTTTTTGGTGGATAGAGCTCACTAGGTTTATCCCAAGTAACTTTGATCTGGAAATCGTTAGGGGCGGTAGCAGCAATATTGACAGGAGCTGTGGAGTAAATAGTAAAATATTAGGCACGCAATGGAAATTTTTCTGCACCACTACAAAAAGTTGCACCACACAGGGATCCCAAGAGAAGGGGAAATAAGAAGAAACGTACTAACATAGAAGGCTAGGCAATTTGTAACTTACAACAAGTAAACTCTTGACGATAAACCCCTTCGTAGCTTCCTCCAGGGTAAAACTTCGCACCCTGTACTCGGGGTGGCCCGGCACATACCGCAGCTCGTGCAGCGTTTAATGATGATATGACAGAGACAAAAGAACCGTAGACATTGCAGTCACACTGCAGCTGATTAGGGTCTTTGAAGTTCCTGAAAATGTAACGGGTATAATCGTTAAATAACCGACCGACCGATCGACCGACGACCGACCGACCGAACGACTGAACGAACGAACGAGCGCGCGAGCGAGCGAGCGAACGGACGAACGGAAAAACGAACGAACGAACGAACGAACGAAACAACCAACCAACAAACCAACTGACTAACCAACAAACCAAACAAATAAAAAAAAAACGAAAACAAGCAATCAAACAATAAACAAACAAACACTTGAAAATCAGTGTAATTATTACAACTTACAGCGTTGAAAGCTTTGGCAAGCCCCCAAAGGCATCTTGTCCAATGTTTGTTATTTTGTTATTATATAAGCGCCTTTGTTAAAAAAATGAATAAAGGAAAATGTTATCAATAAAGATAGAATTGCCTGTGTGTTTTCTTTTCTCTCTCTCTCTCTCTCTCTCTCTCTCTCTCTCTCTCTCTCTCTCTCTCTCTCTCTCTCTCTCTTTCTTTTTTTTTTTTTGCGCGGGGGAGGGGGAGGGGGGGAGGTAGGAGATGGGGAGGGGGAACTCCAACCAAAATTCTGACAAGACAAGACATCACAATATCAAAATAGTCCTTTACAGTGCAACGAAGCGAAAAAGGCCAAAAAGGTCTACAATTCGCTTTGAACACAGTCATTTAAAGCAGGAAAACAGTCAAACTAAAGCATAGGAGTACATTTTACTCAAAATTGGTGCTAGCATAGACTGCTCAACTTCTCCCATAGAAAAACTAAAGACCGCTCAATTCAGGAAGCGAGCTTTCTGCCAGACCACTGGCGGGGGCGCCATTTCGAAGCGTGACGTCACTATGGCCGCGCTGCCATAAAGTAGTCTGCGGACGAGGCTAGGTTAATCGCTAGATAGGAAAATCCAGTATACTTACATAGTTATCATTCTTGGAAGTGATGGGAATGTAGGTACAAATCTAATCTGGTTGTCATAGAGATAGCTGAAGCGAGAAAAAATTGTACGATAATGTCAGGGTAAAGTCTACTGACTACTGCTGGGGACATCACTTATCCATCCCACTTGTTTGCTTCACGCTCCAAGAGAAAATACCCCTGGAAATGTTATCTTGTATCCAGTATGTGTAGACAAATAGAAATACTCGTTATAATGCAGGCACATTGAATTTTAATTCCCGACGAAGTTCTCACAGAACGTTCCCAGGGGATTTTTGCTGGGAGCGAGAAACGGGCGAGAGAGTAATGTACCCCGGGTTCCCGAGTTGCATGATTAATGATGGTAATAGGACCGAGTGGAGTCCAATTCGGTCTGTAATCATACGAGGGATAAACAAAATTGGACGACCGCGTAGCGGGAATTTGTTTATTCCGAGTATGATTATAGACGAATTGGACGACACGAAGTCCTATTACCAATTAATCATCACTATTACAACTTCCGAGAAAAATGCTTTCATGCTAATCAATGCTAAGCGCTACTAAAATGACCAAATTTAGTTGAAAAAGTGAGAAAAAATAGTGAAAAATCTCTTCAGCGCGCGCTTAGTGGCGTAGCGATTACGTGACTGCGCGCGCGCTCAAAATGCGAAATCTGATTGGCTCTTGCAACTGTCCGATTACAATTGTCCTATTACAGGTGTCCAATTACAGCCAACTGTCCAATTACACTATCCAATTACAACCTACAGCTTGATTAGTGAAAAATAGAGCAGTCTTTCAACCAATCAGATTTGAGGAAACTGTAATAGTTTTGATTATATATAATAGATTTCCATTGGTTCGGAGTGATACTCATCCTTAAGCGAACTCCTATTGGGTACTTGTCGGTAAGTCGCGCGTGGTATCAATTTCGCGCCAAATTTCATCACATCCGGTGCGATATGACTACCCAATGGGAGTTCGTGTAATAATCAATGAGAACCAGTCAGAATCTATTATATATATTATATATTATATCTAAAATCGTGTAGGTCACAGGGGTCCAGAACATGGTTTCTGGCGCTGTTTCACAGACAGACTAAACGAGGGAAAAGTCGGTACATAAAACAAGTATTGATATAAATACTTACAGGGTTTCAAGAGATCCCATGTTGTTAAAGGCACCTTCTTCTAATACACTTATAGCATTTGCGCTTAGGTCTCTAGAGGGGAACAAGAACATGAGTGAAGAAAATTAAGAAACAAAGAAAGAAAGCAAAAAATACAATGAAAACCATTTCACCGTGATGCTGTAGACAGCGTTGTTGTTGTTGTTGTTGTTGTTGTTGTTGTTGTTGTTGTTGTTGTTGTTGTTGTTGTTGTTGTTGTTTAACTTCAGGGACCATCATTTGAACACGCCCTAGGCTAAACTGGATGTTCATATAACTGTCAAACTAAGAAAACCGTGAACTGAAATATGTCTGGAATGTTCAACCTGGTTTTTCTAGTACTGAATAATACTGAGAGTTCACATACGCTCAACCCAGCTCCGCTCTTTTTGGGAAAATACGGTTTATGAATTTTTGAAAAACAAACGTTTTAATAAACAGTTTCACTTACAGGTGATACAAACTGCCTAGGTTCTTGAATAAGTCCTTTACAAGCTTTGTCATGTTGTTATTTGATAAGAAGAGTCGTTGGAGACTCGTATAAGCGTCAAGCTCGCCCAATGCCATTGTGGGAATTTCGTTATTTTCCAAGTATCTAAAAAGAAGTGAACAAAACACTTATAAAGTTATTATAAATCAAAGAACTATTCAGTGAAAAAGAAAATAAGAAATGAATAAAATAAACGGATGAATGAATTACTGAAAGAGAAGAAGCAAGAAAGAAAGAAAGAAAGAAAGAAAGAAAGAAAGAAAGAAAGAAAGAAAGAAAGAAAGAAAGAAAGAAAGAAAGAAAGAAAGAAAGAAAGAAAGAAAGAAAGAAAGAAAGAAAGAAAGAAAGAAAGAAAGAAAGAAAGAAAGCAAACAAGCAAGTAAGTAAGCAGGCAAATCAAATTATAGTATCATTTTAGTCACTTACATATGTTGAGGATTTATATGTTTCATCTGCTTGAAAGGCGAAGAAACCAGTTTATTATCGTTAAGCCTCCTGTAAAACGTAACATCAACTCTACATCACAACTCAAGTCAATACAGTAATTCCTTAAAACAGGAAAAAAGCTTGTATTTATGTTTGTATGGTTGTCAAAGCAATAGTGCTTAATGAACCGCTTACATGTGAGGACATGATGTAAGGCCTTTGAAAGCTTCTTCTGATAACGTCTTTATTTTGTTATCTGAAATGTCACTGTAGAGAGAAAAATGGAAAATGGCCATTAGTCTACAATGACCACCTCTCTGAAATGACCACCTCTGTACAACGACAACCTCCGTACAATGACCACCTCTGTACAGTGACCACCTCGGTACAATGACCACCTCTGTACAATGACCACCTCTGTACAGTGACCACCTCTGTACAGTGACCACCTCTGTACAGTGACCACCTCTGTACAATGACCACCTCTGTACAATGACCACCTCTGTACAGTGACCACCTCTGTACAGTGACCACCTCTGTACAGTGACCATCTATGTACAATTTCAAAAAATTAAAAATAATGATTCTTTTATTGACAAAGAACCTCAAAATGTTTTGTATAATTTAATGAACTCCATCAATGAATCTGAAATATTTTACACGTCAAAATTTATATCTAAATGTTTTGAAATGAGAGATGCAGTTAATAATAAGTGACTATGTATAACCGTTTCATGATATATTATATGTTATATTTATATATTATATATATTTATATATATTATTCGTACTATTGTAATTTTTTTTATAATATTCATTTGATATATTTAGCCTTGTTAATGTTAAAAATTAGCTTTTGCAATACTTGTAATCAAATAAGTCATGCAAATAAAGCAAGCTACAACAACAACAACAATGACCACCACTGTACAATGACCACCTCCGTACAGTGACCACCTCTGTACAGTGACCACCTCTGTACAATGACCACCTCTCTGCAACAAGATTACATTATTTGCATTCCTAAAGGTTATACTTACAAGGATTCATCGAGTGACGATCCTGAGTCGCCGAATATTTTTTCTGTAACTGCAGGGATGCGATTTTTTTGCAGAAAACTGTTGAATATGACAATGTCTCGTAATCATTATCAACAAAACATTACGCGCAGATGTTATTCGAAGAGACACTAGTGAAAAAGGTCTGCGCATGCTCGTAGTCACGTCTTCGTACTTTTGTAAACTTCAAATTCAAATTTCGCTTTTACGCTTGCCTTCAACAATAGTTTTCACAAAATGTCAAAACTTAAGGTCAATTCTTGAAACTTAGAGCCAGTATTCACATAATATCTTCACTAATGCAATATATTTGTCTCACAAAAGTATACAGGAAAAAATTTATGTATACACCGAGAACACGAGCATTTCATTTCAAACTAGAACTCACACATTTAATTTCTTAAGACAACATCCTAAAATGCACGCATGCGCCGACGTTTTTCACTAGTGTCATTCCAAGCAGCATTTTTATCACGATTTTTAAATTTGCAAATCCACAAGACTTAGGGGTTTTCTACTATACTTTTCATATCCCATCCCATTTTTTCCTCTCGCGTTTCGTTTCATCCATTCCTTTGGAAATTCAGAGGACAATAGAGCGGTAGCCATGTTGGATGAGCAAACAAGTGACGCTAACGAGAAATCTTTTGTTGAAGTTCATCCAAGATGGCTGCCGTGACGTCACATGCAACCCAAGAATTCTTCATACGACGGCACTGCCAAGGCACAACTCCTGCTACTCAATTTATTTCGAAATTCACCCATCAGTAGAAAAAGGGGGAAACTTACAGATTGTTTGCTTGTACATTTTGAAAAGCTGATTCTTCAATAGTTTCGATCACATTGTTATACATTTCACTGTAATCAGAAACAATACACACATTAGATATCTATAGCTTTAAAATCCAACATGTTTCCAATATATGTCTCTCTAGAAATCAACAATGAAAACTAATTGGGCCTGAACTTAAGCAAAGTTCCAGATATGCCGGCCACATACAAAAGATTTAGAGCGAGGCTGCGTGCTAAAACTGTTGTCTTGTTACGAATGACTGAGCTTTATGCACGTAGCCTCGTCTTGATACTTTTGTAAGTGGTAAGTGAAGTGTATCCCGGAAGTCAGCTATCAAAACAAAGTGATTCGCCTAACGTGCCAAGTGGAAGTGTAATCTATTTGTGAGGTAAACACACACTGCGTCAGGACTTAAAGCTCCTATCACCCATATTTTTTTATTTCAAAATTAATTCTTTTTAGAGAGCATAGCGAAGATGTTTTTATCCTGGTTTTCCTTCCCCATATTTTCTGAGATATGAAGGTTTCAAATGTCAAAATGCAAATTTAATGACGTAAGAGGAGTCAACACTGCAAACTTCTCATGGGTTTTACGTATACAAAAAGATGTCTTCAATTCGAGAGCCAGATTTTTCACTAAACAACGGGCTTTATCAATGGAAATGAGTTACAAATGGAAAAATACATGTCATTTAAATTCTCTTGTTTTTGTATAATAAATGATTACTCCTCTTACGTCATCACATTTGCATTTTGACATTTGAAACCTTTATATCTCAAAAAATATGGAGTGAGGAAAAATAATAGATATAACGATCTACACTATGCTCTCTACCAAAAACTGATTTTGAAAATAAAAAAAATATGGGTGATATGGACTTTAAAGTACAAAATTTTACGTCTTTCTCTTCTTAGTTTTTTCCTTTCCTTTGCTCCTTCCCTTACTTCCTTTCTTTCACTTTTTCATTAATTTACATCATCTAAATTTGGTTTATCTATAAGTAATTTAAGCTTTTAAGATCGACTTACAGATCTCTTGTTACGACTGTATCAACAAATGTTTGAGAAGACACTTTCTTGAGCTGTAAATCCATAAGCTCTCTGTGAAAGTAAAGGTTTTGAGGATCATATATCAATAAATAGTCTAGATATCAATTACGACACCTTATAAAGCAGCAACTAGGACCAATCAAACAATAAATTAACCGCTCATTCAAATTTCCAAAACAAAAGAGATTGGCCAAAAAAAATGCAGTTTGGCTAATTAGCATCAGTAGCATCATCATATCGTTGTTGATGATAATGATGATAATGTATATTCCTTGCTAGTAAAAGAGTGCGAAATACTTCAATAGAACTTACATATAACATGCTTTTACATCAACAAATGCTTTTGATTCGAGAGTCGTTAATGGATTAACAACGTCCCCTGTGTTGCTGAAGAGCCTGCAAAGGAAGTTAGAGATGTAATTTTACACCTTCAAAATTTATTGAGCAATCACTGATAACTTTCTAGTAACCGTCAGTCTCTGAAAGAAACTTTACATCAATACTCACAGTGAGCAAAGTGGTCCATCAACGTTTTTAAATGCATCTGTCTGGATCTTTGAAATGTGGTTGTAACGAAAATTCCTTTGAGAAATGTTTTAAAAACTTTAGCAAATTTATTTAACACCTATAACGATTTTTACAAACATTTTGAAATAACATTAAAGTGTCCCTAACCCCTAAACTGAGAATCATTTCTTCATGAAGGGAAATGTTTAATGGTGAAATGTCTCCGGATAAAATCATCTCATTTCGGAGCATTAAGCATTTGAAGTCGGGAAATGCAAATGAGATGACGTAAAAAAAGGAATTTGCATGATTTGTCTCCAATTTTGAAACAAGTGTGTTTGAGTTAGGTGGCAAAAACATTCACCAAACTTTGTACTTTAGCAATGAAAATGTTTTCCAAATGAAAAAATAGTATAAAATTCATCTCTAGTGTTTTTGTATATTTAAGTAGTCCTTTTTCTATGTCATTTCATTTGCATTTTCAGATTTCAAATGCTTAATCCACAGAAAGGAGATGATTTCATTCTCAAATATTTAACCATAAGGCTTTTCCATTCATGAAGAAACGATAATCAAAATTTCAATTTAGGGGTTAGGGGCATGCACTTTAACCCCAAGAGCATTAAGCTCACCGAGGGGGTTTATGTGAACCTAAATTGCTCCCTCATATTTAACCAGTTTAACATTAGGGAGCATGACCCGGGAGCATGACCCGGGAGCATGACCCGGGAGCATATCGTTGGTACCCACGAGGAAGCGTGTTACGGGAGCGTGTTGCGGGAGCATGTTCCCTCGTGCGTACCGGCCTTTACACGGCTGCAATGCCGAAAATGCTGACGCAACGACTCGCAACGACTTTACCACAATGCAAGATACTTTATTCGTTGCAGAAGTTCGTGCAACGTGTTTCGCAATGCCACTAGAAGACCAGTTGCAGAGTGTACATCGCTTGAGAATCAAACATTTCAATTATTCTATAATATGAATAGATCAAGACTGTTAGTTCATACCATGATCTGTGAAAATAATTACGATTTCCTTTGTTACATTCTGAGCTTCCAGAGCAAGTGGTATTGACAAAGGTGTTGGGTGGTATTGACGTCAATCGGTTATTATCCAGTCGTCTATAAAGAATCATAATTTGTTTATTACACTGGGGCGCTCTAATGATTGGTCGAGAAACGTGTGTGGTTACAGTACACAAATAACGTTACAGGATCTTACGTGCGCTCTGACTGGTTGGAGTATTTCGATAGATATCATGTATGACAAATAGATTTCAATTTTCAGTGCGTCTGTACTCTAATAGATGCACAGATGACGTCCAAATGTGGTAAGAACAAAAAAATTAAAGTACGCCACAAGATGAAGGCCTGTGCAAACGCTTATAGATGGGACGTCTATCTTATGAATCAAATGATCCCTACGCACAAACATATACTTAAAACTATCAATATTGTTGTTAACTCGTGGATTGTCTTGCAAATCCGCGAGGTATTGGGACGGGACGTCGATGTTACTTACATACTCACTCACTCACTCACTCACTCGAGTATCACTGTAAACTTGTTTTTCTGCATGACCTTAGGATGAGATCAACTCTACAATAAACAAGATGTTATGGATGAACTGCAAATTACTTACAGTCGATCGATTTGTTTGTTCCAGAAATCCCCACCCGCTGGAAGTGACGTGAGATGGTTGTTTTGTAACAATCTGAAAAAGAATGGCGTAAGCAGCCACTTCAATTAGATGAACACCCTCTATTTCACTTGGAGCCTCAGTAAGTGACAACAAACCACCAACAACAACAACAACAACAATTGTAGCAACAATAACAGCAACCTACAACAACAACAACAACAACAACAACAACAAGAGCAACGATAAAAACATTAAAAACAACAACAGCAACAACATTAACAACAATCACCACCACCAAAATATCAACAGAGAAGTCAAACAAACGGCGAGCAAACTCAAAAATCATTGCTGAGCCGTGAAACCGCCGGTCTGTCACCTTTGTGGATGCAGGTTTGATTCCCAGACGGGTTAAGAGAGTAGACAGGAACTTCGTATTACTACGTTTTTAAGGCTATTCTCTTCCAGACTGCGAGCAGTCCCACTTTTCTCTCCAGATTCAGTAAAGACGAGTTTTTATAATATGCGGACGAGTTAGAGTAATTCAAACGCTAATAGATTGTCTGCAGCCCCTCCTTTTTTCTCCCTTCTCCCCTCCCCAACTCGTCCGCATTCTTCGCTCGTCCAGGTATTTTCGAAGCACTCGTTTTTACTGATTCTGGAGGGAAAAGGGGGACTGCTCGCAGTCTACTTCTCTTCGAGAACTTTTTCAGGGTCTTCCGGTCCTCGGGTTTTCCTCCCTCAGCAAAAACGAACTGGTGAGCTCAGAGTTGTATGCAATGCAATGTTAGAATGTAGTGGTAGTGTGTGAGAGAGTACAGTGCCTTCCAAAGAGTGCAGAGCACTTAAACTACAAAAATGACAAAGTAGATTGGACTTACATCTCATCATAGCGTGTGCTGACAGCGAATGTTCCATCTTCAATGTAAGCTAACTCGTTGTTGTCAAGAAGTCTAAAAGAAAACATGAAATTTGAACAGAAATCGATGACATAGAATCTGTCGTTTCGTATCGAATTGGCAACTTCAGAGTATGAAAAAAAACTCAGGTTTTAAATTTTTCATGTTCATGCATTTTTCGAAAGACCCAATAACTTTGAGGACCCGTCAAGTTTGGGGAAATTACAGGACAGCGCGAGCCATTCATTTTAATATTGGAACGTGCGATGCTGAGATGGATGTGTGGTGTCAAACCCGAAAATAGAGTCAGTTCTAGTGCCTTACGCGAGAGGCTTAAAATCTGTGACCTTGACTGCATAATAAGATCAAGGCGTCCGAGGTGGTTTGGTCATGTACAGCGAAGTAATACTTGGATTAATAAGATCACCAACATGAGAGTGGATGGTAACCCTGGTAGGGGCAGGCCGCGCAAGACATGGAAGCAGGCAGTGGATGGAGATTTAAAGGCATGGAACATCGCCAACACTGACGCCAATGATAGGGAGAAGTGGAAGAAAGCTCTGAGGACAGCCATGCACCGTCACACCCACAGTAGTGGAAATACGACGTAAAACTGGATAGTGAGTGTGTGTGAGTGTTAGCGCTAATCAGGCTTTCAGTATTCCGCCCCTGACCTGTAAAACCATGAAAACAACTTGCGCGTTTGTCCGATTTTCAGAGTAACCCTTTAAGCCTTGTTCTTAATCAAATCCTTTACTTACAAATTTCGAAGTTTCGTTAAGTCTTTGAATGCAACTTTATTAAGCCGTCCAATCTTGTTTTCACTAAGATCTCTATAGAAAGATAAAATGTTTTCAAGATAAATAGCCACGGAGGCTCTTGATTTCGGGATTCCTGTGGAAATTCGGTGAGAACTTGACACGAAAGGTCGAGGAGGAAATGGCGAGAGTTCTCTTTCCATTCCCCTGTCGTCCCTAGTCTCCTTTCCAAATTTTCCACAGGAAGCCCAAACTTGTGGAGTTTCTTGTGGAGGGCGCTTACCACCACAAATAAGAACAATAACTCACAAAGAAATTTGGTTTGAGATGACGAGAATATCGCATTTGCTTATTGCATGACTACCGTGACGACGTCGCGACACCACGTTCAGGACGGCATTTCACAACCGTCATTTTGAACAAAATTCGTAAGCGCTCACGGCGTCCTCTTTCACGTAGCGTCGTGCTGTATCAGTCTTTTGAGTAATGTAGAGGAACTAACGGGGACTATGTTTTTTTTGAATACTGTTGTTCAAGAAGGCGTGAAGGTCTTACCATTGGTAATTACAAAGGAAGCCCTTCAGCTAAATCAGTTCAAGACTCTAAGTGTTTGTCTGACTGCAGCTCCAACCAAATCACTGGGGACTTTCGGTAGGAATATCGATGCTTACTCAGCTAATCAAATCGGACAACGTTTTTCTTTCACATAAGACGTGATCTGATTATTCGGTGGGTCATATGCGGGTTTTTTCGTGTGTTACAAAACTGTTACTCGGTTTGCTAAGTTGGATGAGCGCAGGTCTTCAGTGCGGAAATTCGTTCCAAGAGTTGGACCAACACTCAGGGTCTTTAAATAATTGAGGGGAAAAGCTACTTTTGTAGCTTTTCCAGCATGCACTGAAGCTGAATGCGTGAATTGAAGGTCTATTTGTTACTTTAACTTCAGTGAACACATTCCAGGTCATACTTACAATCGTGTAAGGGAAGTCAATCCATGGAATGCAGAATCTGGAATTCTATCAATTTGATTGCTGCGAATTTCTCTAGATAATATGTAACAAAATGAAGATTGCGTTACGGTATAGCAGAAAATGAGCCCCAATAGCTGGCGTTTTGACACAATTCCATAGACTTAGCTTGTAGCCACGAAAAATATAGCTATTACTTACAGTCGAGTTAGCTTCGTGAGATTGGTAAAAGGATTTTCGTGCTTGAATTTGAAAAGGTTGCCACTTAGATCACTGAGAAAAGGCAATATGGATGCGGTTAATTATCATTAATTATCAAGAAATATTATTGTCATTATTAGGGAGAGAGGGAGGGAGGAAGGAAGGGAGGGATGGAAAGAGGGAGGGAGAAAGGGAGGGAGGGAGAGAGAGAGAGAGAGGGAGGGAGGGAGAGAGAGAGGGAGGGAGGGAAGGAAGGAAGGAAAGAAGGAAGGAAAGCTGATTTCCACTCACATTTGTCCAATTCCCACAGGAAATGCTCCATCTTCAATGGCAACAATTTTGTTTCCTAGCAAATCTCTATTAAGAAAGAAAACGAAAATATGTGCTTAGTGTTTTAATAGATGCATGATATGACCACTCAGAATGTAATGCATTTTTAATTATTAATTTAATAAACTTACAAGTAACTTAATGCATCGTGTTCACTAAACACTCCACTTAAAAGATATGTAATAGAATTAGAACGCAGATCTCTGTTAAAAGAAAAAGACAAGAAATGCATTTATAACTTAAGTTGAAGAAATCTAATCGGCAGATGAATGCACAGAAAGCAGGTGCTTAATAATAAGGTTCCAAGTCGGTTAAAAGCTCTCGCTTTTCACCCGGTTTGCCAATCTTGTACCAATGCAGGCTGGTTTGCTTGACTTCTCAGTGCTTATCAGTTTGGCTTGCTTTGGTACCCCTCCTCCCAACTTTCTCCCACCCGACTTTTGAAATAAGTATAGATTTTTCATCTTTACACACAGCACGTCAAGTAAGGGGATGAGCTTCTTGTACCAATGCAGGCTGGTTTGCTTGACTTCTCAGTGCTTATCAGTTTGGCTTGCTTTGGTACCCCTCCTCCCAACTTTCTCCCACCCGACTTTTGAAATAAGTATAGATTTTTCATCTTTACACACAGCACGTCAAGTAAGGGGATGAGCTTACCATGGTTGCCTCCCAGTTTCAAACGCTAGCTTTGCTTAGATAAAGCAAATTAGAGTAAACTTACATATGGTCTATTCTTCGCAGCCTAGACTTGGTCGTGATAGCCAGTGGAACATAATAAAACTTGTTACCTCGAAGATCCCTGGAAATAGAACCATCATGTGTACCGCAAGCATCCTTTTTACTTTGGGCTTCCTGTGGATACCACAGGAAACCCATTGGCGGAGTCGCATCTGGAGAAGGTTATCTACCCTGCGTACCTGGCTCTAGGGGAGGGAAGGGACAAGGGGTGGAGGACTGGGGAGGAAGGAAAGGAAGGTAAAGCCTCTTCCTTTTCTTCTCCCTCCCCTCCCCCTTCCCCATCTACACAGGCTAGAAGTTATGTTCACAAGTTCAGGAGTTCGATTGACGATGTTTTTCTTGAAGTTTGTAATTCAACGAAAGAAGTGAAGGCAGGAAATGTCAAAACAAATATTCCTGAGATTTATTTAGCTCATCTGGGTGAAAGTGCCGTACGTACAAATAATTAAATTTATTTGTTTTTAATTTTCTTTGTGCAAAGGGTGTTCAAACGAACTCAGGAATGTTGGGAGAGTTTGATGGCCATTTATATATTGCCAGGCGCGTTATTTTACTACAATTTTTATTCAGATTTTCATTCCCTCTCAAAAACAGCAAAAATAATTTCACAAAAGGAAGTACGCAAAGCATTATGGTAGTTTGTTTGTGACGCGATACTGCAAGTAGCCAGGCAAAAGAGTAAAGAATCAAAAATACTTACAGTCTAGTCAGTGATGAAAGGTTTCGAAAAGCCTCTGGATGTACAGTTGAATTTGATAATAAATTATAGTCCATGTAACTTGAAAAAAAAAAAAAAAGAAAAGTAGGTTGTCAGTTAGCAAAAAAACAGCAAAGATGACGATGATGATGAAAATGATGATGAGGGAGTAGTGCACACTAACACCATCAGTCTCAAGTTTACGTTTCCCTACGTAAAATAAATTTGCTTTAATTTTCTTTACGCGAGACAATAAAAAGAAAATTAAAAAATACTTCATTTGATTTCACATTCTTTCCTTCGAGGTCCCATATTATGTCCGACTCAATTTCTGTTGATTTACAGTAAATATTCCCAAAATGCTAAATTCAAAAAACGAAACTTTCGTTTGATGTGTTCAATTCACACAGAAAGTGAAGTACTTTCCTCTCTTTGTAATTGTTTAAAATTGAGACACTTTTACAGGAATGTATTTGAAAAAGAAAAGATATTAAATATGAGGTAAAATACAAAGAACGTTTGACGTTAACTTACAGCTCTTGAAGTAAGTTTAAGTACCACAAGTCTTCCTCCTCTATATCTGTTATTTTATTAACATGAAGAAATCTAGGAAGAAATAAAATGATATCTATGCTTCATCGAGCGGAAATAAAGACTCGGAAAAATCCGAGCGGGGTTTGATCCGACAAGCTTTGGATTGCCGGTCTGATCATGATGCTCTAACCACTGAGCTATGGAAGGCTTTAGAGGCGAGCAGTTCGTTGATTCATTAGAAATTATAATGTTAGGCTACAGTAAGGCTTCTAAAATGAATTTTTCCTTTGTCTTGGAAGCTTGTTGATGGCGGAAATGAGATTTCAAATCTCACAATGAGACCTTTTAAAAGTAGCGAACCTACTACTGGCAGACTGTCCCAGAGAAGATCAATTTCTAGCAAAGATGCATGTAAAGTACGAATAATCCTTATCTTTTTTACATGAAATTTGTTAAATAATACAGAAATGGTGAGTTGAATTCCAGTCCAAGCATAATGATATTTTCTTCTAACTTACATTCCCTTTCACTTCAGCTATGGTTGCAGAATAATTAATGAAGTTTGGGGGTCATCATCCTCCGCCCTTGCAGCACAAGTGCTGTGTCACGAAGGGCGCAGGTCAACGTGATCGAGTCCAAAGTATATATATAAATGCTCTTTCATTACGAGACATTTTCACATTTACATACACCCATGCCACGTAGCAGCCACCGTACGACCCATTTCTGATCATTAAGCACAGCTTAGATTGTAACTGAGGGACGAAACAGCGGAGTGCCCGAAGAAAAACCCTTGAGGCAAGGGACAACAAACCCAAGCCACATAAGATGCTCCGTCCGGGAATTGAGGTGACAGACCGGCGCTATACGGTATGATTGTGTGCATTTTGATGCTTAAAGGTGATGTTACACGAGTCGATTCACAACAACGATATTCAGCGCAACAAATGTTCCCCGTAAAGTTTATGCCGTGGAAAATACAAAACGCAACTCCTTTTAGCAACATTTTTGCTTTAGTTAGTGAACAAGTTGCAAAATTAATGTTTGATATGAATTTTAAAAACTTTTAACGCAAAATTATCAATCTGACCAAGTGTTGCACGAAAAATCGTTGTTGCGAATCGACCCGTGTAACATCACCTTAAAACATTGTAAAGTACTTACAAGCGATTCAATGTTGAAAGCTTTTCAAAAACTGTCTAACTTTGCACCGGTATCTCTTCTAATAAATTCTCGTACTAATTATAAAACGTTTTACTTTTTTATTTCAATATTCGGTTTTTTCGTGTTACCTGGGCACACCATCTTGGACTTTAAGTACAGAAAATAAATAAAACATATCATTTTCGCAGGAAAATTGATATTTATGAGTAATACTTAGCTAAAATCTAACATGAATTTACATAATTCGCCGTCAAACAATATGCACCAGGACAAAGGACTGAAAGTCCCGTATGTAGCTTGGCCATGTGACCTGGCCTTCGAGGCCTTACACTCACTTTTGGATTGTGTAGCAAGGTCTTCTGAGATGCTAAGCGGGGAGGTGGTGTACCTCAGGTACAGTGGGCCAAAATCGTTAGATTTTAGGTAAGTATTACTCATAAATATCAATTTTCCTGCGAAAATGATATATTTATTTCGTAAACTTAGCCTAAAATCTAACATGAATTTCGGAATGTCATGAAAGGTGGTGGGTGAGCACACTTCCATACGGTACCAATATCTGGATAAGAGACCAGCTTCTAATTGCTAGTAGAGCATCAGAAATCCTGTATAGTCTTGTCTCCTTTGGAGACAGTGGCTCCCGGCTCAGAGTCCTGGAAGGCAACAGAATAATTCAAGGAGCATGGCCGTCTCGCCAGTCTTCCCAGATACTAGATGCAAGGTCTACACACAAGAAATAACTAAGAACAAAAAAAAAAATAAATAAAATAATAATAATAATAATAATAATACTATGTACATTATACCCCTGCTACCAGAAGAATTCTTCTGAGGGGGAAACAATATGCACAAGTCCAACACCATGATCAGACGGTCGTCTGTGCCACAGAAAGGGGCCCAAGTCGGCGAATCTGTTCAGAGAAGCCAGACATGTCCCGCAGGTAGAAGGTAGTGAAAGTGTTTTCATTGTTCCAGTAAGCAGCCTTCAAAATACTCTCCACTGGAGCATTCTTAAACAGAGCCCAAGAAGAGGCGATTGCACGAACCTCATGAGCTGAGATACCGGTCAGCCCTCTGTAGTACTCATTGCCACCAACGGTACTATACGCCTGTCTGATTGCTGATCGAATCCATCTGGAAACTGAACTTGGGCACAGCTGATTAGAACCATCGCCCAACTTGTAAAGCACAAACAGGCGGAAACAATTCCCTCGTCGGTCCTGGGTTCGCCTGATATAGTACAATAGAGCCCTAACTGGACAGAGCTTATTGTCCGGCTCTTCTTGATTGGCAAGGAAGTTCCTTAGGGCCTTGATCACCACTGGAGATGGAGTGTTTTCTGCTCTCTCATTCTTAGCCATGAAGGCTGGGTTCGTAAAGATAGTTACATCAGCCTTGTGTCGACCAAATCGCAATGACCCTGGACGCTCGGGATGCTCCGGATCAGGCTCGAGGGAGAACGCGTGTAGGCAGCTTACCCTTCTGGCGCTTGCCAACGCAACCAAAAACACAGTCTTCCAAGTCAAAAACTTCACTTCGCATGTCTCCATATGTTCAAAAGGCTCACGAAGGAAGGCCTGAAGAACCAATGCTAGGTTCCACTGTGGGATGACCTTAGGGCAGCGTGGCCTTTCTATTTCGAAGGCTCTTATCAGTGAAGACAGGATAGAGTCCGTACCTGGGTTCCAGTTACACTGCACTCGGAACACACTGCCAATTGCTGATCTGTACCCTTTGATGGTAGAGGGTGACAGCCCCTTCTCCATAAACAGAAATTCCAGAAAATCAGCTAGTTGTTGAACAGTGGCATTGAGTGGACAAACCTCCCTCGACATACACCAATCCTGGTATATCTTCCACTTGTTGTCATAGATGCTGGCTGAAGAGGATCTAATAGTGTGCGAGAGACGGGTGGCAACTGCCTCTGAAAAGTCTCTCTCTCGCAGGCTTCGCTTGATAAGCTCCATGCGTGTAGATGAAGGCTGTTCGGTTGCTGGTGAAACACTGGTCGCTGCGGCTGTTTTAGCAACTTTTTTAACGGAGGAATTTCCCTGGGAAAGTCCACCAAAAGCTGAAGCAGTCTTGGAAACCAAGGTTGAAACAGTTGCAGGGGAGCTATCAGCAGCATCCTGCATTCTGGTGACTCCGCAAGCTTGCACAGAACCTGTGGGATTAGTGCTGTTGGTGGAAATGCATACGCCCACAGGTTTGCCCATGTTATGGACATGGCGTCCACTGCAAACGCTGATTCGTCTGGTACTGGCGACACAAACATTGGCAGTTTGAAGTTGTGTCGGGTTGCAAACAGGTCTACTGTTGGCACATACCATGTTGCAAACACTTGTTGGGTTATTGATGGATGCAGGGACCACTCTGTTCGAAGAATCTGGTTCCTTCTGGACAGACTGTCTGCAAAGACGTTGAGCCTTCCTGGAATGTGGCGTACTAGAAGGGTCACTCCGTTTTCCTGACACCACAGCAGTATCTTCCAGGTCAGATGGAACATAGACAGGCAATGTGTTCCTCCCTGATTCTTCAGATAGGCAACTGCTGTGCAGTTGTCCGAGTGTACTGTTATCACCTTGCCCCTCACAAGGCTCGCAAACTGGAGGAGCGCTTTCTCGATGGCAAGAAGTTCCAGCTCGTTGATGTGCATCTTTGCCTCCAACTCTGACCATATTCCTGCACCTGACTGATGGATGCAGTGAGCACCCCAGCCCCTTGTCGATGCGTCTGTGTACAGGTCTAGCTGAGACGTGGCTGGCTGAAGTGGCATCCCTACCATTATGTTGGATGCTTTGGTCCACCACAGTAGATACTGGTCTAGAAACAGATGATCCAGTGGAATTCTGCTGTTCAACCTGTCTGTGCTGGGACGCCAGTGTGCTAACAGATACAGCTGAAGTGGTCTGTACCTTAGTCTTCCATATGGAATCACGTCTGAGATCGACACCAGACGACCAATCAGAGACAGAAGATCCCTGGCTGTCACGTACTTGGCCAGGACCACACGCCGACAGTGGGCTGCGGCCTGTTGGAAGCGCACTAGTGGAGGGTACATCAGACCCAGGTCTGTGCGGTAGTGAGTACCCAGATAGATGAAGTCCTGAGTGGGCTGTAGCTCTGACTTCTCTCTGCTGATCTTCCAGCCCAGACGAGCAATGAGGGTTAGTAGGCAGTGGCACTGATGCCTCAGGTTCTCGACAGACTGGTTTCGAAGTAGCCAGTCGTCCAGGTAGTTGTGGATCTGAAATCCTAGGAAGCGAGCGTGACATATCATTGCTTCCACCACCCGGGTGAATACTCTTGGACTGGACGACAGGCCAAAGGGCAGCACTCGGAACTGAAATACCTTGGATCTGTAAGCAAAGCGTAGGTATTTCCTTGACGTTGGATGGATTGGGATGTGCAGGTACGCATCTGTCAGGTCTACTGAGATGACCCAGTCGCCCTGCTGAATGGCACGGTGGAGGTGATGTGGAGTTTCCATGTGAAACCTTTCTCTTATTAGATGACTGTTCAAGGCACGCAAGTCTATGATCAGTCTCAGCTTGCCATTCTTCTTTGGAATGACAAACAGTGGGCTGTAGAATCCTGGAGAGTGTATGTTCTCTACCTCTTCCACGGCTAGCTTCTCTAGCATGGATGTGATCTCCTGATCCAGGTGATCCCTCTTCTCCCCTGTTAATGGCAGAGGGAATGGGATAGGATGACAAGACAGCAAGGGCTTGGTCTTGAACTGGAGTCTGTATCCCTGCTGAAGAAGTTCCAACACATAAATGTCCTTGGTCATTGCCCGCCATTCGGCAATGAACAGGGACAGTCTTCCACCTACTGGTGCAAAGGGAAGCAGTAGGGGCACAGCCTCTGGAGAAGGACAGGGTGGTGCCCACACCCTGTCCAGTCATTCGTTTTTTGACTGTTGAGGCCGTCTACTCTGACCACGGCGACTGTCACGACCACGGTTGGTAGAGCGAGTTTGCGAGGCTGTGGCTGTTGGCATGGAACGGTTCTTTTGATCACCAGTTCTGGTCTGTTGTTGTGACTGGCGGCTCTGCGTTGGCTGAGATCGGCATTCGTTGACCGAGTAGCTCGAGCAGGTGGCGCACTCTGCCTTGTGGAAGTTGAGGCAGCGTAGGCTCTTCTGTTGGGAACAGACTGAGGTCTTTTCTTTCGCTCTGCCCATTCGCAGGTAATTCTTCAACTGCTGATCTCCTGCTACTTTAGACTTGGCTAAAAAGGAATCTCTTCTTGCCAAAACCACATTGCCCAACAGCTTGGATTCGATATTGGCTAAATGGGACACGGCCCTAGCCTGAGACAATTTCAGATTGAGCAGCATCTGGGCTCGAGGAGACCGCGACTCTGCACTGTCTTGACCCACCTCTGACAGAAACTGCTGCAGGAGCTTAGTAGAAGCAACATCAAAGTGCTCAATGTATGATAACACACTTAATGAGCTTCTCACCAAGGATTCCATGGCTTTGAACTCAGAAGCCTTGACCGTGACGCAAGATTCTGCTGACCCCAATAGGTTGTGATCAGCATCCAGCACTTGAGGGCTAGCCTCTACCACTTGGTCGTGGAGGCGGTAAGATGCTGCTAGGAAAATCTTGGAGCGGAACACATCTTGAGTAAGCAAAAATCAAGATAAATCACAGACCAACACGCAAGGTCCAATCACCCTGATGAGGGAAACGAAACCACCACGAACGCTGACACGTACAAAATGGCGGATCGACGAACGATCGACGTTCCACGCGGAGAGAAAGAACGTCGAAAATTCCAGAAATCGGAAGAAAAGGACACAAAAATAATCCTCGGGACCAATGGATTAGGCGTTCAAAAATCCAAGAAAAGCCCCAAGGCTTCTGGTGCTGCACGGCAAACGTTGGATTAACGCACAGAGCTAAAAGAAACTTCAGCTTCGAAGCATGCACAATCCAAAAGCGAGGTAAGAAGGCCTGGTCACCAGGTATGTATACTCACATACGGGAATTTATTCCCTATTGTCCTGGTGCATATTGTTTCACGGCAAATTAGCATTATTCATTTTAGATTTTAGGCTAAGTTTACGAAATAAATATTCAAACCCACTACTTAAGAATGGCGTAGGGTATGTTGAAAGGTTGAGAACGGAATTACATTGGAACCCCTCTATATCGGAAAGGATGGCACCGACCAAAATATCCAGTTTACCGAGATTTCTTGTTTGCTAAGGCTTTTTGGAGTCAAGATAGCAGTAAATCACACTTTGATAAACAACAAAAACAATTTGAATGTGCAAAAATTGAGGTCAATTTTACAAATTAAAGAAATGTGACAAATTTTGGGACCGCAACGAATGTCCGTTTTGAAGAGGATTCCAGTTTATTGAGGGTCCGGCAAGGAAGATGATCCAATGAATTAAATTATAACTGACAATTATTTAACAAAAAGACTCCACTGTTCCGTGCGTCTGTTCTCTAATAGATGCACAGATGACGTCAAAATGTGGTGAGAACAAAAACGTACGACACGAGACGAAGTCGACGAGTGGACATCGTGTGTGTTATCGTTGTTCTCACTACAATTTGACGTCTTCTGTGCATCGTTAGGGTACAGACCCACGGAAAAATTGAATTTATTTGTTATAAACAATATTTATCGAAACATTTCAACCAATCAGAGCGCGCGTAAGATTCAATGACGTCATCTATGCGTGTGTACTGTAATCACACACGAGTCTCGACCAATCAGAGCGCGCGTAATATACCAATTATTATATAACAAGCATTACCACAATTAGTTACTTTACACAAAACAAAACAAAACAAAAACAAAAAACAATAAGGAACTGTCTCATGACTTACCCGTGCAATGGTAATAAATCTGGAGGGAAATCAGAGCTTGCGAAACTCTTCAATGAATCAATAGTGTTATGTTCCAAGTGTCTAACAAATAATATAGTTTATATATACAATTAAGTCATCTCATGGCACATTAAAAATAGACTCTTAATGAAAAGTGTAGAGTAGAACTAGACACAAAATTAATGGCAGGGATAACCCACAGAGACATGCTCCAATAACGGGGTCCCAGTGATCCAAGAGAATTATTTCCAGTTATCAACTTTTTATCCTCAATTTGACAGGTCACGAGAGACGTCCAAAATCCATGAAATTCACTAAAACAGTGGCCAAAAGTACAACTTCCCGCGCCAAGAAATCACGGTATCTTTGGCTCACTTCTTAACATTATGAACAAAGCCAAATTTACAATCATATTTTGAGCAAAATGATGAGTTCAGATGGCCAAAACGTAACTTCTTTTTCGCTGGCTTCCGTAGAATTTGGTACAAATTCTACAAAAACGGGCTTTTTATGACCTTCCAAATAATGAGCCAAAAGTTGATACATCGAACACATTTTATGGCGACGTCATCACTTATATAACTACTCTATGAAAATAAGTAAGGTCTCCTAGTGTATTTCTAGCGGGAGATATCAATTTCATGTAAAATTATAGGTGGAGTTCATCTGCCAAGAAGACTTATTTTTGTTTCAGTTAGAGCTGTTACAAAATGTGTAGGTCTTGCAAAGAAATTATTTCGATAACTTCCAACTGCATTTGTGATTCTTGCAGGTAATATTCGATAATGATGAACTTGAAGTACGTAGGTCGACTTACAATAAAAAGCTTATTGTAAAAAGTACTTACAAATATTTAAGAGGCATCCCTTGTCCAGACAATGAAGGATGAGGAAAATTGGTTAGCTTGTTGTTATTCAGCCACCTAAAATTGGACAAAAGTAAGAGTTGTCCTCAAAACGAGATAAATCTGTAGAAGGTCAATGAGTATTTGTAAGGAAATTTTGAGATCAATAGATAACAAGACTAAGAAAGGATACAAAAGGAAAGCATTGAAAAGATGGGAAAGGAAAGGAAAGGAAAGGAAAGGAAAGGAAAGGAAAGGAAAGGAAAGGAAAGGAAAGGAAAGGAAAGGAAAGGAAAGGAAAGGAAAGGAAAGGAAAGGAAAGGAAAGGAAAGGAAAGGAAAGGAAAGGAAAGGAAAGGAAAGGAAAGGAAAGGAAAGGAAAGGAAAGGAAAGGAAAGGAAAGGAAAGGAAAGGAAAGGAAAGGAAAGGAAAGGAAAGGAAAGGAAAGGAAAGGAAAGGAAAGGAAAGGAAAGGAAAGGAAAGGAAAGGAAAGGAAAGGAAAGGAAAGGAAAGGAAAGGAAAGGAAAGGAAAGGAAAGGAAAGGAAAGGAAAGGAAAGGAAAGGAAAGGAAAGGAAAGGAAAGGAAAGGAAAGGAAAGGAAAGGAAAGGAAAAGAAAAGAAAGGAACTTACAAGTCTTCAAGCGCTGGCAGATTGCTAAATGCATTATACATGACATGTTTAGTCTCAAACTTCTCCTTCTGATGCATTAAAATTCTGTTGAACGGAAGACAAGGTAACGTCAAGTAAATGATATAAACTTTTGAGTTCAATGTGTGAATTTACGGAAATGTAAAAGTGTAACAGTTATTCTAAAAATACAACCCCTCACATTGACGCAAACCTTTGTCTTTCATGTGTCAACAAGAGATTAATAGTCTGTTTAAACAAAGCAACTTGTGAAGAGTCAATGTGAAAATTGTTGGCCTATTAGCTTTAAAATATGTTCATTTCGTCTTAAATTCATTGCCTTTCTTAACAAAATGCCCTAGAATGTCTTTGTGATTGTTCCGTGAGTGATGACATGAACTCTTAAGTGTTCAACTACTGCCAACTACTTCATTCTGTATGGAACCAACTTGCTGAATTTCCCCACATTGGTACTTCCTGCATCCAACACGTCACAACCTGCATTGCATCTAATGGGTGATTGTATTGCACTTAATGTGATGAAGTTTGGCGCCAAATTGATCCACATGCGACCTTACCGACAATTACCCAATTGGAGTTCATGTAAGAATGAGCGTCACTGAGAACCAATCAGAATGTATTATATAGATTCTGATATACAAACGATATACAGTAGTTTATTGTATGTATACAACCGTCTAAGTCACAGGGAGTCATGAACATGGTTTCTGGCGCTGTTTCACAAACGGATTGAAGGAGTGAAAAGTTCATATGCAATGCAGGCTAATGTTATCTACAGTATGACCCATCATTCAGTTCAAGTTCATAGAATGAGATGGTTATGAAATCATAACTTCATCCACTGTCCTGTTTGTTTACATTTTCCAACCTTGACACAAAACAAGCATTTCGACATATATCTCGGATATATATATATTTGATTTTTTTTATCTGGTTAAAACCAGCTAATAAAAACACAGGTCAGTTGAACATGAAGGTGAAACAAACGATTGTGCATGTACGGTCAATGCCATGTACACAACAGCCATGTTGGCTCTTTTGTCAGTCCTCTTGAAATTGATTGAACTCCCTTCAATTAACTTTAGTATTGGTAATCAATGCCTATCTTGCCACATATACAGTGTACATGTATTGTTGCAAACAAAGGAAAAACAACTATATCAACTCACAAGCATTTGAGTTTTGGTAAATCCATAAAAGGTGGGCTGAATCCCCCAGCTGTAATTGTCTGCAGTTTATTGCCTCTGAGGTCCCTTTAAAAGAATAATACAAGCATAGTAACTAATTAAATATCTTGATTCAACAAACAGCATCAAAATGTTTTTACGATGAGGTAGGGAGATTTCTCATCTCACCTCATTTTGTCTCAAGTTGGTAGCAGGAACATTAATACATTACAGTCAAGAATATCCATACTTACAGGTGCAACAGCTCTGGGATTTTGTAGAACACTTTTGGAGCAATTTCCTCTATCATGTTGACATGTAGCTCTCTATAACAAACAAAAATCACTTTCAGCAAATACTTAATATAAACACATTTTTAAATGGCTGTGCCTCAATGAACATTGCACTCATGATTATTGTGCTCTGATTTCTATAATTACAATTCTTCTATGCAACTACTTTAATTTAATGATGTGATGATAATGATGTTAATGATAGTGATGAAAGGTATTATGAGTCAGATGATAGTGATAATATCAATAGAAAAGAGGAGGTTGTTGCCGATGATGATAAGAATGATGATACTGATGATGACATGGATGATGATTCAGTACTTACAAAATTTTCAAGTGAATAAGCTTCTGGAATGCTTCGCCAGCAAGTGATGTAATCACATTATTGCTTGCATTCCTAAATGCACAAAACCAACAGCAAAATTCATCATTAATTGGTTTCCATATTATCAATGTGTAAGAGTCTGAGTATGGACTTGTCTGCAGTGGTCAGCAATGGGCAATGTCCATGATTCACAATGTCTGCAGTGGTCTGCAATGGACAATGTCTACAGTGGTCTGCAATGGACAATGTCTGCAGTGGTCTGCAATGGACAATGTCTGCAGTGGTCTGCAATGGACAATGTCTTCAGTGGTCTACAATAGACAATGTCTGCAGTGGTCTGCAATAGACAATGTCTGCAGTGGTCTGCAAAGGACAATCGATGTCTGCAGTGGTCTGCAATGGACAATGTCTGCAGTGGTCTACAATAGACAATGTCTGCAGTGGTCTACAATAGACAATGTCTGCAGTGGTCTGCAATGGACAATGTCCAAGACAATTGCTGCAATGTCTGCAATGAAGGAGTCTCTGATAAAATGTCATTTTTTTACATTGTTGTCTGCAATGCATGTGTAGGATTTGTAACCCGACCACTTTTCCAGCTGGAAATGAACTGTACAATGGGGAACATTATTACAAAGTCTTCATACTTACAGATGAACAAGCTGTGAGTTGCTGCCAAAGAAAGGTTCAAGATTTGGATATGAGATCTTCTCAATTTTGTTATTATCAACTCCCCTGAAAGAAAAGTCAAAATGAAAATTGGAAATTCAAATGAAAATTGAATAAAATAAGCAGAAAACATTAAAAAGTAATGATCCTGAGGCAGTGAGCAATGAAGCAGAAGAACCCAATAGTTATCCACTAAAACTTAAGGTATATTTCAGCAATATAAAGTGTCTCCATGTCTCTGTACTGTGATATAAATATGCTGTGAGATGTACAATACAAGGGAAAAAAAGCTTAGGAAAATTCTAGCCAAGCACTTTCAATTGTTTCTCCTTATTTTTTTGAATAGTGCATGTGCACCCTGTGGTTTTACCACAGTAAAGAGACATGATCCAGCTATCATATATGACACATGATAGCTTTATGGCTACAATCTTACAGATATTTTAGCTGTTTGTTGTTAAGGAAAGCCAGTCCAGGAAATGTTTTCAACTTGTTAAAAGCTAGAGCACTGCAAATAAAATGAAATATAAAATTTAACATGATCATGATCATGACAATTCATTATACAAATTTTTCAAAATTGTCTAGTACAGGTTCAAATATGAGGATAGGATTCAATGAAGTGAGGACGTCATGGATTGTGGAAAAGATATATAGTAAACAAGTGGATGGATGGATTGATGGATAGAGGCAGGGTAAATGAAGGAGGAAGAAAGTTAAGTAATGGGGAGTAGAAAGAGGGAGGAAGGAAGGGTTGAGAAGGGAGGAAGGGAGAGAAGGATCAAGGAAGGAAGGAATGGATGCATGGATGCATGGAGGAAGGGATTGAGGGAGGGAGGGAGAAAGGAAGGAAGGAAGTGGGAAGGGATTAAGGGAGGGAGGAATGGATGGGCAGATAAAGGAATGGGTTGAAGGAGAAAGGGATGAGAAGAAGGAAGGAAGGAAGGAAGGGAATAAGGGAGAGTAGAAGGGATGAATGGATACTAGGTGGATGGAGGGAGAAGAGAAGGGAGAGATGAATAGGGATGAAAGGATCAATAAAATCATCAATACATAGTGGGCAAATTTGATAATTTGCAAATGTAGGTGACAGTATCAATTTATTAATGAGGACAATACATGTATATTATCTTCACAAAGCAAACCATAGGTTTTGTTGTTCAAATCGTATCTAGTGGAGCCATTATATGATATTAAAATGTACTTACATGTACTCTAATTTTGGTAGGTCAAACCACTTGTCTGGTAACCAGTCTATTTCATTTTGAATCAAAATTCTGTAGAGTATATTAATCAATGTATTATTTATTTGCTAACTTATGCATTATTTATTGACCTTTCAAATATTTTTCACACTCTAGGAAGCAACTAGTGCTGGAAAATTGGCAATCCTACAGCCTTTCCATACCTAAATAGTAAAGTTTACATGATCCTCTCCCCCCCCCCCTCCCTACTCCTCTCCACCTAAAAAGCCAACAATTTATAAGAGTTTTATATTAAGACATACATCCCAAGCTCCACTACCCCACTGCATACAAACATAATTTCAATGTCTACATACATTCTCTCTAAACTTTTAGGCAGTGCAGTATAGTTGTGTTTCCATAACTTTATCTTGTTATTATACAGGTCCCTGAAAAGAGGGGAAAAAGTCATAAAAAAAGGAAAGGAATTTTCAAAAAAAGAAGAAAATAATTAAGAGAAGAGAATAGATGGAACAGAAAAGAAGAGAAGAGAAGAGAAGGGAAGGGAAGGGAAGGGAAGGGAAGGGAAGGGAAGGGAAGGGAAGGGAAGGGAAGAGAAGAAAAGAAAAGAAAAGAGAAGAGAAGAGAACAAAACAGAACAGAACAGAACAGAAGAAAAGAGAACAGAAGAGAAGAGAAAAGAACAAAAGAAAAAAGGAATAGAATTGATACTTACAGGAATCTTAATGCAGAATTTTGGGATAAATCTGGAAAGTCCTTCAGTTTGTTATAAGTTATTTCACTGTTTAGGAACAAGTTATCCATGAGAGTATAATCATTATAATTTCTGTATATTCAATAACTGTTGGTGTTGTCAAATTGGTGCCTTCTCATATGAGTTTTAATAACAATTATAAAATAATTTGAATAGTATGCATGCTCTAATTATTGGCCAAAACCATGTTTGATGAGAGTATCAAACACACTCACAACCTTTTTTTCACTTTTTTTTTTGTAAATTTGTGCACTTGTTATTTTATAAGAGAAATAAAAAAAAAGTTTTTCTGTGTCTGATAGCCTAATCAAAACACTTGTGATGTTGGGAGAACACAAATGAGCTGCCTGAAAGCACTCACCTACTCGCACATGCTCCACTATATATGCTCTCTTGTGTTCTCCCAACATCACGTGTGTTTTGATCAGGCTATCAAACACAGAAAACACTTTTTATTGCTTAAGTCGAGTCTTCTAAAAATACTTACAGGGTGTGCAGGACAGTGAGGTTTACAAAGATTCCATTAGCAAGAGTTTCTAGCTTACTGTCAACTATTTTCCTGTGGATAACATTTGTTTGAGATTCACTTCAGGGCCTGGTTATTCAAAGGGCGATTAATATGCTAATCATTGGCTTAAAATGAATGGTTTTCTTTAGAGTTAATCCTGGGCATAGTTAATAGAGGGGACTATGACTATTAACTATGTCCTGGGTTAACGCATATCATCTTAGGAACAACAGGGCCCAGATCACAGATGAGCAGAAATCTAAATGAAGTTGTCTTTGAATGGGGGTATATACACAAATGATTGTACTACATGTACTATAAAAACCCTTGGAAGCAAGGGGAAAGATCAATTGACCAACTCAAATCACAGCTATTAATCAGGGTAGTACAGAAGCCTCTTCCAGCTGAGTAACCCCTTGGAATATGGGCCTTTTACACAAAAAAATTGAGAAGAACACATTGGTCCCAATCAAATTAAATGCAGATTAATGCAAGTTTTGACTTGCAACTCGCTCGTCTAATTTGAACACCATTCCATGCAAGCCAATGCAAGTTAGGTAAAAAATTATTGACAAAAAAACATCTAGCTAAAGGGCACAGAGAAAATCTGAGAAAAACTTGATTTACTTGAATTCTTTTTGGAAAAGGAATTATAAAATATGAGCAAACAACTTGCCAAGTTTAGGGCAGCTACTGTTCGAGCTTGACTAGTAAGTAATTTAACTTGAATCAACTTACAATTAAATTTGAAAAGTGCATGCAAGTCCTCATCATGCAGCTAATGCAAGTTAGTCACACATTGATGCAATCCAGCAGTCAAAGGAGACACAAGCCAAAACTTGCATCAACTTGCATTTTGTTTGATCAGAGCATATTACACCAGACCCCAAAAAACAGTCCACTTTAACAGGGGAGGGGGAGGGTTTTTTTTTCCACTTTAAAGGGTGTTGTCCACTTTATGGGGTGTCATCCACTTTAAGGGAGGTGGTCCACTTTAAGGGGGCCAGATTCAATATATTTAATATATGAATGCAACTTACACTGACTGTAATGTCTTTGGTAGAAAGTCAATGATTGGTATGTTTCTGGTTTTCAGATGTCTGCATATGAAAAAGAGAAAATATTGTTTACAGTGAGTACAATTTTTACATTGTACCAGCCTATACAATGGGGATTTTGCACACCTTGCGTGACATCACTGTGACATTTTAAAATAACTACTTTCATATATATTGAGATTTCATTTATAAGGAAATACGTGGAGATTTCATCTGTTGGAGATCTGCCCATTACAGGGAGATGTCCGTATTGTGGAGGTCTCCATGTTTATTATAGACTAGATCTTATTTACAAGGAAATGTATAGAGACTGCAGCTGTCACTGAGACAACAGGGTCCTGACATGGTACGTTTTTTCGCTCGTGATCCTGTTTTTTGGTCGAAAATTTTGATCCCTGATCCCAAAAGTTCTCTTATTTTGATCCCTGATCCCAGTTGTGAAAATTTTGATCCCTGAATCCTGTTGATTTGACTACTGATCCCAATCCCACGTTTGTGACCCCAATCCCATGGCTTGAGATCCCGATCCCAAGCCTGTGGTCCCTGATCCCACGTACCATGTCACGACCCTGGAGACAATGTTATAGACTTAAGGTTTTATTTACAAGTAAATTGTATAGAGACTGCAGCTGTCACCTGTCCATTATAGAGAGGTGTCCATATTATGGAGGTGTCCATGTTATGGACTACATGTAGGTTGATTTCAAGGAAATGTATAGAGACTGCAGTTGTCAGGACATAGAGACCTGTCGATTATACTAGAGGGGTTTTCTGTTAAGGATCTACTGTATCCCATATAACTGTAAAATACCCAAATCTTTAGGGGATTTAAATTTTTAATTTTCCTCTCTCTATAATTGAGAAATACTCATAATCAGTAAGTTTATATACTCACAAACTCGATGGCGTTTTACCCTCGCATTCAAGAATTTGCTTCGCATTGTTGCAAGAACATCCAGTACATTCAGCACCGGTCTTGTAGCTCGTTTGCCTATCGTACTCACGTCTACCGTCATTATAATAGTTCCAAAAGCCACTCCAATCACTAGGATAATTCATAGAATATCTCGAGTTCCAATAATCATATCCAAGGAAGTTCCTTGCGCCGTGGTTCGGTATTGCTGTAGCTTGATTAAAACAAATAACTGCCATCGCGAATAGCAAAACTCGAAGCCCTGTCCAAAATTTCATCTTGATGTTTTGACTTCAGGAATCGACTTTCGCGCGTTTTTCTGTCCTTAACGACTGCCAAGAAGGAAGTTATTTTGGTTTCGAAAACCAAGTCGAACAGCATTCCATTGTTGCTACATAAAGAATTGGACCAATCTTTTCAGTCTACTGACAAAATAAACTCAAATTACGTCAATGGTGAGATAACTTAATTGTTCAAATTAAGTTAAATTCTTTTTCAATGGTGACTTCTTGAATGTGATTTGACTTCTTGAAGTAGCGAAGAACTCTTTAAAATCCTGGAGAAATTTGGTCAGCAACGCAAAGTGAGAGTATTGTTTGATTCAATATGAAACTACGGGCTGGTAGTTTATATTCGCTCCCTTGGAGATAATTATGACTACGGATGATGCATATTCATAAGCATGCTGCAAGCCGCCATATTGGAAGATTTTGAACGCCTCCCCAGTGGGGAGAAATTTACTCCCAGAAAATACGGAAGCCAGCGGACAATTTAGAAAATTTAGAAAATTCGGAGAAGAAAAGAAAAATTGATATGATCGGAACGGAAAGAAAGTAAAAGGAAAGCAAAGGAAAATATGTGGGAAGGAATGGGAAGAAAACCAAAGTAAAGTAAACAAAAGAAAAGGAAAGAAAAGAAAAGGAACGGAAAAGAAAAGAGACGAAAAGAAAAATAAACGGAAGAGATCGAGATGATCCTGAAAGAGAAGAGAAGAGAAAAGAGGAAAAGGAAAGGAAAGGCAAAAGAAAGAAAAGCGAAACAAGAAAAGAAAAGAAAAACAAAACAAAACAAAGCAAAGCAAAACAAATAAAACAAACAAACAAGAAAAGACAAGTGGTCGATTAGGGGAGGTGGTCGCACGGTTGAGGTTCGACTCCAGTCAAAACATACGCAATGCATTATGGATAGTCCTCACAAACAAACATGGCCGCCAAAGTGAACGTCTGCGAATGATATTCAATTGACCTTTTTATGGCTGAAACGACGCTTAATTATTCATTCTTTTCACTTAGCAGTTTATTGAACGCCATTCTGCATTACATCATTCACAAAAGTGAAGTCAAGCACTCGAAAAATATCAGCGGGGATTCATTTTCGGCGCGCTAGCTAGCTACATTTCTGCTCTTGACTTCGAAGAAAACAAAGCCCGATTTTATTGAAAGTTGAAAGCTGCTCTGGAAAAAATAAAGCTAATTTTGCTAGCAGGTAAGGTAGGCGGAGATCTAGATTTTGTGTGAGGATTGGTGGGAGAGTGAGGCATTCTATTTTCATATTTGCTTAATTTTGATTGCAGGGATTGAAGCCTCCCCAAGAGCAAGATGTCTGCAGTCTAGCGAAATTGCTGTGTCGATACGACAGCTTTCTTTGCTTTTGTGCAAACTGCTGTTGCTCCGGAGGGGAAATAGGCTCTTTCTAAACTGTGGTTGGTTTAGATAGAACGATAAAACGGCTACAATACATCGGCTTTTTGAAGACTGATGGCAGAGAAGTTGGAAATGGAAGAAGGGATTGAGACACAAAGTGAATTGAATGAAAAAGAGTCTTCTCGGGAAGAACTAGAAAACCTCGCAAAGTTAGCAGAGGACGGTGAAAACAGTACTAAGGGTTTAGTTTGTCCAAGTGATGGAGATGGAGAACAATCTAAAACCATCGAAAATAGCGAGAATACCCCGTCGTCAGATTCAGAATCAAACCAGCTGAGTTCAGAAATTATGCAGAACTCCTCGGAGTTGACAATGGAAGTCACAGAAAAATGTCAAAACGATGGTGGACTAGATGTAAAGGGAGAAAATGTTAATGGAAATTCAGAAAACATAATTCCAAACGAAGAAGAAGGAGATAAAGACAACCGTGACCTTGAAAGCCTTAGGTGTGATATTCGCCCAGATGTAGCATGCGAAGATTCGTTGGAGAAAGAAATTCAAAACCAGAATGTCTTGCAGCCCGACTCCCATTTACGAAGTACAAATGAACAAGAAAAAATACAGTCTTTATATCACATTAAGTGGATTAAATGGAAGAATATAAACACTCCTATAATTACTCAAAATGAAAATGGTCCTTGTCCACTTATAGCCATTATGAATGCATTAATATTACAGAGGAAGATAAGTATCCCTTCAATGCAGGAGATTGTTAGTGCTAATCAATTGATGGAATACTTGGGGGATTGTATATTAGATCAAGCACCTGAGGTGAGAATAACTTTGGCCCTGTATGTACATGTACACATATAACTCTGACTTTTTTTGTGTGTGTACATGTGTGTCCACTGAAAAGAAAAGATTCACTTATCATCGCTTTCAGGGACAACTTGCCCTCATGTAAACAGCCCCTTAGACCCTTTTTAAACTTAAGTTGAGTTGTGACTCAATTGATGTACTCCAGTGACTCTGGACAAAGGTTTCAATTTGAGGCTATCAGGCCAAAAGTACAAGAAATGTACAGAAACTTGCATGGTAGCCTCGAACCAAAACCTTAATTTGTTCAAAGGCATTGGAGTGTGTCACCGATATCAGCTACTGCATGCAGAAGGGATTGACTTGCATTCTTCTTGTCTAACAGTTCAATGTATTGTATGCATTACAGTGTATTGAAGTAGTACAGCACAATATTTATTGTTCTAAAGCAAACTACCTCACAAAGTACCATATTCTGCAGGCAACTCCTTATTCTGTACTCTTGGGCTTCCTGTGCTGATTTTATTGATTGGCTGTATAGCTGTGCTGATCTTTATTGATGAGCTTGCTATGCTTCTCCACTGAAAATCCAAGGCAGTACACAATGGGGCCCAAAAGGAGAAAAAAAGAAGGGGTTACCTGAGATGAAAGAAAATTAAATGAGGCATGCAATACTCAGTAATTTATTATTGATTTGAGGGTTCATTTCCATCTGGGAGACTAGATCATTACAGTGTGAGTTGAGTTTGTTTCATACAGACGTGTTTGTTGTTCTCTCCCTTGCTATGTAAAGTTTTTTTCCTCCAGGTTATTTATTTTGTGGGTTTTTTTTCCTCCCTGGAGCAAAAATCAACATACATGTATGAGCTGAGTATTACATGGTGCACTTATAGAATATTTGAATGTAGTGGTAGTTTGTGAACGTTAGACCAGGCTCATAACAGCCAAATGATTGCCAGTTAGAGAGCCTATCCCACTTTATAAAATTTAATTTTATTGATTTGAAAGTAATAGCCTATTGATTAAAAGTTTAACTTTTAAATTCCTTGCATAACAATGACTTGTTCTTACAGAGGCTAACAGAAGGAGCTCAACTCAATTATGAGCAGAACATGGCTGATGCAATAGGAATCATGTCTAAATTGCAAACTGGTCTTGATGTGAATGTTAAATTTACAGGGTAAGGCAATGTGTATACAAATAACTTGAGCAAGCATAAACACACTGGGACATTTGCAAATTTTATCCTGTGCACAAAAATCCTGTTTGTGTATGTAACAACTGACAATTTTGAGATCATAGACTGAATAATATTGGACCAAAAGTCAAAAGACTTGGAAATATCATGGAGTTTTGTTTCTGTGTGAGTCCTGTGACTGCTCTAGGGTATATACAGTCTACTTTTAGTCTTTCCCATTTTAATCAACTAAATTCATTTTTAATTCTTCCACTAGAGTTTATAGTAATCAATTATTGTTATTTCTTCCTTTAGAGTTGCCGATTTTGAGTTTACTCCAGAATGTGTAGTATTTGACTTGCTAAATATCAGGCTGATGCATGGCTGGTTGGTAGACCCACAGTATGCTGAAGCTGTTAGAGCCATAGGAAATCTTAGCTACAACCAACTTGTTGAGAAAATTATTGCCAGCAAGCAAGATGGAGCAAATGTGGATCTGGTGTCAGAAGGTACTTGATTCTAACTTCCAACACCTGTATTGCACTGCATTGCAATGAAAGAATTGGCTACCCATGAAAGAAATCCTTTCCCAAGAAAATGGAAAATCATAACATGTGAAAGAATCAACTCAATCACATGTTAACATACATGTATGTTGATATTTTCCAGGTCTTGTAGCTGAAACATTTCTAGAGCAGTCTGCAACACAGCTAACATACCATGGTCTTTATGAGCTCAATGCTCAGATGGGTGAAGAGGAACTCTGTATATTCTTTAGGAACAATCATTTTAATACTCTATTTAAGCATAAGGTAATCTAGTTCATTAACGACTAAAAAGTTAATAGAGCAATTTTTGTATGAATGGAAAACTTACAGCACCATACCAGTGACTGTATCAGTGCTTTAATATCTATAAAACATTTGAAATTCTTGAATGTCATAACCGTGCCGTGTTGTGACTGTGACATTTTCCCAGTCATACAAAATCAGCTCTATAATGTACTTAAACAATATAAGTCATGCATGTCTCTGTACTGTGATATAAACACACTGAGAGATATAGAGCACAAGAAAAGCAAGCTTAGGAATGTTAACATGAGGCATAGCTGAGCGTTTCTCTTGCTTTTCAAGTGCTCTACATCTTCCAGAGTGCATTGTGCTTGCAATTACACCACTATGGTAAAATAGGCTTAGTTTACTGTGTTTGAATTTATTAAATTAATGTGATTTTTTTTCTTTCAGAATGAACTTTTTCTCCTTGTCACAGACCAAGGGTTTTTAACAGAAGATAAAGTTATGTGGGAAACACTTTCTAATGTTGAAGGAGATGGTTACTTTGTTGATGCCAATTTTAGGACACTCCCAGCTTCACAACCAGAACCACCACCTTTACCTCCAAAACTCTCTTCTTCAACAGGAATATCACAAGAGGACCAAGAGTAAGTGTGATTTACTCATAGAAATTTAATTATACATTGTAGTTATAATAAATGATAGGTTCATGAAATTGAATGAATAATTATAAGTCCCTGGAAATACTTCAAATTTTGCAATGCCATACTTGGAAATCTCTGGAGAACACCAACAAATTGATATTAAAAGTATTTTCTCTCAAACCATTGCAGTTATCTTGTTGCTCTTTCCTTACAAGAGGAACAATCAAAAATTGATGCCAGAGAACGGGAGGCAAGAGAACAAGAAGCAAGAGAACAAGAAGCAGCTGCTGCTGCAGCAGGGGTATCAAGTCAGCCTGATCCTTCAACTGGTATGACCTCACAAGAGTGGTCTGAGTAAGTTTGACAAAATAAATTACCTTTTATAGTTAGATGTGTACTTGTAAATTAAATTTTACAGATTCCTACTGTAGAGCGTGTTATACAGTGTGTACATGTAGATGCGTGTACATTGGTATTCAATCAAAACTAAAAAAACTAAATTGGTATTCAATCAAAACTAAAAAAACTAAATTGGTATTCAATCAAAACTAAAAAAACTAAATTGGTATTCAATCAAAACGCTTAAGGTGCAGTAATACGAGCAACAAAATTGTGCAACTTGTCACGTAACATTGTTTGTTGCAAGTTGTAGAGCAATGTTGCTCATCTTACCACCCTGCATGCAACTTGTCACACAGCAAAATTGGTATTGCAGGCTGCGGCTACTTGTTGCAAAAAGGAGAAATTGGTTCTACTTTGTGCAACAAGTTTTTGCAACCTGCAACGTAGGTTATTGTTGCATGACAAGTTGCATGCAGGGCAGTAATACGAGCATCAATGCTCTACAACTTTCAACACAATTTTGTATGTTGTGTGTTGTGTTGTTGTGTGACAATTAAGTTGCACAATTTTGTTGCTCGTATTACTGCACCTTTAAATACAGCATGGCACAACAAGGCATGACACAGACTTTTTCACAGTCATATACAAAATCTGCTCTATCTGTTATACAGTCTACTTCCAGTCTTGTATTCACTCAATTTGCTTGTTTAATTTTAAGTTTACAGTTAGCAATACAATTACAAGAAGAGGAGAAAAGACAGCAACAATTACAGCAGCAGCAACAACAACAATCCAGACCATTAGCAGCTAATGTTCCGAGAGGATCTCTAGATCAGCCACCATCTAATACGCCCCCTGTGCGACAACCCAGACCACCTACTGTACCTCAACAACAGACTGCACAGCAGAATAATAATGTAAGTTAGGGATTGCTTTCATGAGGGTGAGTTGTTCCTCGTAGCCTGGATAACTCTAAATTAGTGACCCAAGGGAAAAGAAAACAAACAAATAACCCCAGAGCTTTACCATAGACAGCTTGCCTTCATAAGACAGATCCTTTGTGGATATTGTACTAAACTTACTTGTACAATGTGTACTTTCAAGTAAGAATAAATTGATAATAAATAATGTGTAAATATTTAATATGTTATTTGGACACAAGCAAAAGACCTAAAACCTAACATCTTTTGGGATCATGTTTCTCAACAATTGCTTTAGAACTCTACTTTCAGTATAATTTATGAAATGCACACATCTCAACTCATGAGATTATTGGTGAGGGAGGAAAACCAGAAGACCCAGAGAAAAATCCTCATGGCAAGGGATCAGAGATAGCAACACATCAAACAAACTCATGATCAACTCACATCATTGCCAGACTACAAACATGATACCCCTCCCCTCCCATTCTCTCCAGTCCTCCCTCCCCAGTCCCTCCTCCCCAGTCCCCCTCTCCTCCCCCTCCCCCTCCCCCTCCCCCTCCCCCTCCCCTTGAGTTAGCTATGCAGGCTAGAAATCAAAGTACATTATTTTAGATTCTTCAGTTGGGCGCTTTTGTACTCACTCTTCCTCCTCCATAGTCAATAGAAGAATAATACAAAAATTTTTAATTCCTTGTGTTTATTTGCAGGAAAAATGTACCATTTTGTAAAAGTTAAAATATTATTTAGCAACAGAATTACAGTCCTGAAGGGCTCAGGTATTTTTTATCAGTGAAACAATCAAACTACACCTGATGCTGTAAAGTTTTCTAATCTAAGTCTGCAGTTACAATGGAACAAAAACTGATAAGGCCAGAACAGGTACTGTTCTGATATGAACTAAAAAGTACAATCATCCTTACCATAAATTGTCCTTACCTTGTCAGTTTTTGTACCAGTGTTATAACTGGCACCCCCTACTTTATAGACAAATTGGATTTGAGGCCCATAACCAGCTTAAAGGCAGCTAAGGCAGTTACTTGGGTAAATCCCCCTGATCTCTGGCTCACCTGCTCTTTGTTTCTGCCAAATAAAACCCATTCATGATTTGCTATCATATTAGCCACTACCCTAAATTCTGCCTTGGTGACGACTTTGCTCTGGTTACAGTCCTGGATTTTTTTTCTCGCAACTGGAAGCACATCAATTCATTCTCATTGTCAACAGTACCTCTGGTAGTGTGTGGGCTCTAGTTACACGTAGCTACCACTCAAGTGCACCATACCAATGGTCATTTACATTGGGGGGAGGGGAGGGGTCCCTACAGTAGCTCAGTCTTGGGCATTGTCTTTTTTATCACTTTCTCTCTTGGTTTGTACAAAGATCCCTGGCTCCTGTTGCTTGAAAGTGGGTTAGCACCCACGGTTAAGTCTAAAGAAAACCTACAATTTTCACCCTAAGTTTGTAGTACTAACTCACCTTCCAGCAACCAGACCCTGGAGGTTAAATCAGCTTTTTAAAGAAAACTTTGGCTACTGTACATGTGCATGTGTATATCTGTATCTTTTTCAAGAAAGGTCATCAGTTATGTTGCATGTTGCATTTGAAGACCAAAATTCATTTGGAATTTACAGCCTTTGGTTCCCAATTAATTACACATCGACCATAATTATAGTGCATTTTGGTCTTAGTATTCAATATGTAACAAAACCAAAGACAATCTTTTTGAAGTGGGCATACTGCTGTTAAATCATTTCTGAAGTTTCTCTCAACACAAAAAATGTACAATCTTCAGTATATAGGCTTCTGTTTACTTGCTGCTAATGTGGTCTGAGGAGTATGCAAACCAGCCCAACATCAAAAAGTTGATACAGTATTGCACTACAATTACTTTGAGCAATGGTTTTAAGTCAGCAGTTTAGGCCAAAAATACAGGAATTGTACAAAAACCTGCAAAAACACAACAACTTGGAACGTATTTAAAGTCATTGTAGTAGTCTGACTTTGTATCATTGTATAATCGAACCAAACTTATCGGTTCAGGGCTGGTTATACGAAGGTGACTTGGCCCTGCTAACCAGGATAACATTTTTGTTTGGTGTCCCTAAGAGAGACGACAACAAAAGAGTTGTTCCGGCTAGCTTGGACAACTTGTCATCATGTAAACAGCCCCTTAGTTCATAATATGAAGTCATACATGTATGACATGTAAAGCAATAAACGGCATATTATTTGTACCTTTGTTCAACATAGATACAATATTAGTGTCATATGTATGTAGGAATATTTGAATAAATGGAACTGTTACATTTGCTATGAGTAAAAGTGAAATAAAGATTAATAATTAAAAGAATGACAAGTATACGCTTGCACAATTCTTTCTTTGACTCACTGAGTTTATTCATTTGATCCTTACACCTTAGCGCAATTTTACTTAACCCGCGCCTGTCTGTCCGTCCGTCCGTCCGTCCGTCCGTCCGTCCGTCCGTCCGTCCGTCCGTCCGTCCGTCCGTCCGTCCGTCCGTCCGTCCGTCCGTCCGTCCGTCCGTCTGTCGTTCGGTCGGTCGGTCGGTCGGTCGGTCGGTCGGTCGGTTGGTCTGAAATGACATGGCTAACCAACGCTATACGAGCCATTTCTACTAGAAAGTGAAGTGCTGCGAGTTAGAGTAAAGGGGTGCAGCATAAATAGAACTAAACAGTCCACTACACTAATCAGCCATATATATAGAGCAGATTTCGTATGAGTGTGAAACGGACAGCGCCGTGCCGTGACCGTGTCAGTGCCGTGATGTCTATAAAACATTCGAAATTCCTGCCGTAACCGTGCCGTGACCGTGCGGTGCCGTTTTCGCAGTCATACGAAATCTACTCTAACAGTTTCTGTTGACTTTCGCTTGCATTAAATAGCTGCTATTGAAATTACACTCGAATTCCGGCCGATGACTGAACAAAAGTTTCTCGTCGAGTCTATTGGGCCAAAACTACAGACTGACTCTACAGAAACTTGTCCGATAGCCGGCCACCTGAACTTGTTTAAAAAACTCATTTGACTGTAAATTTGAGTGGAGAAGCAGAAGTAGTGGAAGCAATACTCAGTATTAATGGACTTGCTCCTCGATAAGAGAATAGTTCACTTTACCTGCTGGCCGTAAAGCTCCATTCTCAAAGAAATATGCATGCGCCAGTTTTTGACTACAACCCTCATGTACCTGGCAATGATTGGGGTCTTTTAACTGTGTGTCTATCGTTGTTCCCTGGCAAATCCCAGTTGCACCCCTCGAAGTTTTTTAAATCTCGCCCGTCCAAGCTATATTGCTGGGGACTACAATGCGTCACCCACTGATCATACTGAACCTTGTTAACTGCCAGCAAATAAACTTGTATCCATTCTGCGACTCTATTGTGTATAATGCTACCCAAGAGTTAGGCCAGTGCAGTCTGGCCTGCCATGGTTCCTGTATGTCATTCCACATCGGCCAAGCAGTAATCTGGTTTTTTGGAATTTTTCATTCCAAGTGCTTAGAAATTGTGGTACAAAAACTGTTGAAATACAATTGCTCTAGGTTGCATGTGACGTCACGACAGCCATCTTGGATGAATGCTTACCTTGTTAAATCAGGCTCGATCTCACACGACAAATAAACATATAAATCAGTTTAATCTTAAGTTATTTTAACTGTTGTTTCTACCGTGTTTAAATAAATTTCCCATTCCATTCCACAAGCTTCCATTCCTCAAGTTTGCATTCCATTCCACAAGTATCCATTCCACAAGTTCCACTTCAACAAAAGATTTCTGATTAACGCCTGTTGTTCAATGTTCATTCAACATGACTATTGTATTATATTAGAATTGATGTAGCTGTACATGTTAGAATGTCGGGTACGTGGTCTGAAATGGAAAACGTTAAGCCTGATGAAGAAAAGAGATCAAGTTACGACAACATTTACACGGTGAGCCTATTGGCAAGGCAAGGATAATTCAAGTCAAAGATGTCCCTAGGTTTTGGCAAGGCAAGGATATATAAAACTGTGAGTGTTTTCACTGCATGAGTAGCGTTTCTGCCTTGTTCTGCTAGCTCATCTATGTATTTTGGGTTTCGGACTACGTGCGGTGTTTGCATGTGTGTTATTGTTGTTGCTGCTGCGCTGTTATTGTTGTTATTATTGTTCTTGTTATTGTTTTTGTTGTCGTTGTTCTAGCTTTATTACAATTACAAGATGAGATTCAACGATCTAACTACAAGTCCCACGGGCGGACCGGATCCAAGGCTCAGAATGAGGGGCTTCACTTCGATTCACATTATATTTATCTTGTTCTTGATACTTTTCTTTCTCGACATAAAAATGTTTTATTTATAGGATAAGAAAGGGGTTCCCGCGCACCCTAGGAACCCCCTGGATCCGGATCCGCCCCTGAGTCCAACTACATAA